>JALPQD010000414.1:681593-703449 GCA_023101885.1 Typhlomys cinereus | reverse complement strand
CCACAGATTGTCTGCAATCGGAGATCCTGGTGTGTGGGAGAGGATGCCTCGGGCAGGGGGGTCTCCGGATGCCTGTCCTTCCTGCCAGGGAGTGGATTCTGACAAAACATGGGTAATCAACCTTCTCTTTCACATCCCATCCCTCCCTCACCCCTCCCGCCCTCCTTTCTTCCTCCTTCTTTCCTTCCTTCCTTCTTTCCTCCTCCCCTTCTTCCTTCCTTCCTTCCTTCCTTCCTTCTTCCTCCTTCTTCTTCCTTCTTTCCTTCCTTCCTTCCTTTCTTTTTCTTTCCTTTCTTTTCTCTTTCTTTCTCTCTTTCCTTCCTGAAACAGAGTCTCAAGGTAGTCCTTGCTGATCGGCAGCTCACTACATAGCTCGGGCTGACTGGTACTCACGGGAATCCACTGTCCCAACCTCCTGAGTGCTGGAATTATGGGCACAGCTCTCAACCATGACTTCTGCACATAGCAAAGGTTGAGGAAAGGGTTTAGAATCGGGGCTGGTGACTTGGAGGCATGCTATCTAGTGCCTTTCCATGTGAGAAATAGTAGTCCAGTGATGGGTACAGATGGGCATGTGCACAGGGTGGGTCAGCTGAAGTCAGCCAAAGAGAGAAGACACTGGGAGTCAACTGGACAGTATGCCAGACTGACACTGAATATAAAGTTTATCTACCAATTCACAATTTTATTGAGATCGACAGATTGCTGCACATTATCTCTGGACAGCACATGTAAATGGGAACTCTATTTAGGTCATGTGGTCCCTCTACAGAGAGAGACAGAGACAGATAGAGACAAGGAGAGATAAGAGACAGGAAGGGGCAGGAATGAGGAAGGAAGAGAAGATAGAAAGAACACGGACACCCTGTGCAGGCACTTCTAATGGGGGTCTCCTCCTTGATTGCAAAGAGTCATCTTAGCCTCTTTTCTAGACAAGCAAATTAGCACGTTAGAGGAAAATAGAATGAGAAAGGCCTTCATTCGTCACAGAGATTCAAACAACAATTCCCTGTGACTATCAAACGAAAGAAAGAGAAGTGCCAGAAGAGCAGCGTCTCAATTGGCCGTCGCTCAAAGTCCCTTAGCACTTGCCAGCTTTCTGGTGTGGGAGGGGGGAAAAGGGGGGGGCATCACCGCCAGACATTATTTCACATTTTTTCAATAGTTGTTCCATTTTGACTGACTCTCTTTTTCTGAGGCAAGATCTCACGACATACCCCAGACTGGTCTGGAATTCTCAATCCTCCTGCCTCAACCTTCTGAGAGATGGATACCGGTTAAGTGCTGCTGTGTCTGACTTTCAACAGCACAGAGAAAGCACAACGAAGTTTGTTGGCATTTCCACAGGATGCAGCTGAGAGGAAAGATATAAACATGGACGGAATCCGCGAGTCTGTAAGGATGCTGCAGACACATGCCACCATGTGGGCTGTGCCAGGAGAGTCTCTGCGGTGCCTATTGGATCCATCACCTGAACAAGGGGGTCGGAAGTTCAGGAGTGTACTGTGGAGAGATACGTGCTGGCAAGTCTGAAAAGACTGGCAGCATTCTGAGCGCTGGATGGATGGCGAGAGGGACAGGGCTGGAAGCGGAAGGCTTGAAGTCAAGGCAGAGAGAAGGGAGGAGAACTCAAGGTCAGGAAATAGGGCCTGGGACCAGTCGGGGGAATCTAAGGCAAGGTGGGCGCCACCACTAGACACTAGGGGCTGCATTCCAAATAGGCCCTGAATAATCTTTTGACTTTTCATTAACCATTGTTGCAACAAACACCTAATCCAGACAACTCAGGGGACAAAGGGGTTTTGTTCACTCACAATTGCAGACTAGAGCCTGTGTTAGAGATTACAAGTGTCAACTTGACAACTGAAGGCTGAGCTCTGCGCACATCTGTGAGTAGTTGGGGCAAGTCTTGGGCAAGTCCACAGAGAGTACTGAATTGATGTGGGAAGACCCAGCCCAGGGTGGGAGGGGCCATTCCCTAGGTAGGTACCTAAGATGGAGGGAGCTGGTTCAGTGGCTGGCATCCTTTGGCATCCACTGGCAGACTTGCAATCCCTCTCCCAGCAATCCCTACGGATATCATGTGGCCAGTTCCCTCAAATCCTGGTGTTGGGGTGAACTCTCCTGAAAAGCTGGGCTAAGAACTGTAACCGAGAATTGTAAGAAATAATAAAATCCCACTGTTCCCTATGATGTTCGGTTGTGAGTTTATTGGCAACATGCAGAGTAATTACAAGGTCATCCATTATTAGCAAGGCGTCACACTAACATCAGGAGCCAAGAGAACTGTCAGGTCACACCCACAGCCAGCCCAGAGCACAAGCATACTTGCTTTGTCTGCTGATGTTCAACCACCTCTCTCCATCTTTATCCACCGACCTTGGAACAGTCCTGTTCAATATGGGCTGAGTCTTCTCGTATCAATTATGCAATCAAGACACTCTCCTACAGGCTTGTCCAGAGGCCTGTCTTGACTAGGTGATTCTGCACAGGTGTGCCTGGAGGACCACCCTCCGAAGTGTCAGGGTGACATTTGAGACTGGCCATCACAATAGCAAGTCTGTCCTTGGTGCTTGGACCAAACTCTCCTGTGTCGCATCTCCTCCTGTCCCATTTCTTGCTTGGTTTGTAAAGTTTCATTCATGAGTGTAAATCAACGTCAATCTCACCCTCAGTCACCATGACAGCAGGCTCTGCACCTGTTTGGGGAATGCTGACGCCTTCCACAGAATCACCACCATAGTCAACCATCATCACTACCATCACCATCACCACCACCATCACTACATCATCACCACTGTCATCTCCACCACTGTCATCAACAGCTTTACCACCAGCACTGTGGTCAGTACGTCACTAGTATGATCACACCACCATCATCAATACCACCATATCTGTGGTTGTCATCCTAGCCGTAGCTCCTCTGGACCCCTCCCAACAGCCACATTTGCTTTCCTCAATCTCTTTTCTACTACGCAACCCAGATCGCCTTTAAGAAACACAATCTCACATCGTGCAAGATGTTTACATTACACTAGTGTTCCCACAAGAGATAGATTAAACCCAGAAACTATCAATGACGCTTACACTGTCACTCTTGGGAATACTTGGCCCCACCCCTGTCATGTATCTTCCCACTTGAGGGCCTTCCTTCTGCTGGTAGCACTGTTCCTGTGTCTCCTTTTCCTTTCCTTTCACGGTCAATACTTCCGTGAGGTTAGATCAGTCTCACCATCTCACTCATCAGTGCTCAGCCTGAAGGCTCTCGCTTCCAACTTCCTGCTGGAACCACCCAGGGAAAGGTCACCCCGCCACACCTGCCTCGGCTTCTCAGCAACACGCCACTCCTCACTGCCAAAATATCTTTTTTTTTTTTAGTATTTTAAGCACATTTTACTTAATGATTTCATTAATCTCCATTAATCTTTTTTTATTAAAAATTTAATTATACATTTTAAAATTTTTACCAGTTCCCTCCCTCCCCCCTCCTCCCCCTCCCCTTCCCCCAGTGCCTCCCCCCCAATTCCCAGAGAGTCCTTTATTGTGTACGCCTAACTCTCCACTGGGTCCTCCTCTCCGATGACATATAAGGACCCAGTGGCATTTCCATAAGCCCTTTCTCTTGTTCCCCTTAAGCATAAGATCACTACTATGGCTGTCAATCCCTTGCCTCCAGGGGTCTCGGTGCCCTTAACAGATGCTAGACTTTATGAGGGCAAAAAATATCTTAATCTCACAGCAACACCTCACTTTTCTGGCACCAAAATTGTCTTAGTTACTCTTCCCACTGCCGCAGTGAATACAGGAGCCAAATGCTGTAGGGGAACAGGAGGTCGGCGCTTGTCTGCGGTTTCAGGCGAGAATACGTTTTGAAAGGAGACTCACCCGCAGAGTCTGAAAGATCTGACCCACAACAGTATCCACAAGAAGAGCTGAGACAGAGACACACTCTCTAGCTTACCAGTCTGCCAAAAATTCCCAAGGTCCCTCTCTCTGTTTTATCCACCTGCCTGGGGAATGACCCCACCCATCTGATGGTGGTCTTCCCACAACCGTTAGATACTCTCCTGCAGGCTTGTTCAGAGTCTTGTTTTGACTAAATAATTCGTCCTAAGTGTATTCAGAGGCTCAGCTCCCAAGTGTCAATCAAGTAAGTTGATATCTGTAAAACATGCCACGACAGCTGACACTAAGGACAGCAACCCCCCTTCCTGGTCTTATCGGATGCTCTCCTTGCACACCAGACCTCGTTGCCTACTCTTGCCTTGGGGTGCCCTGTATCTGATTGGCTTGCTCTCTCCCCTTCATTCACCGATCTGTCGCCACCCACTCTTTGACAGATGACTGCCCTGGGGTATCTTAACTGGAGTGCTCTTCTGTTAGCGGATGACCTGGGCTTCCAGCATGGCCTCCAGGCATGAGGACACTCGGGTCTCTTGTTCAGGTCCTGTTCCTCTTCCTGGGCTGCAAGTCCCATTCTTCCAAGGAGGTGAAGTGTTTCACGCACACTTCAAACACAGCACGTATGCGGGGAATCTCAGATGGCTCTGCCTCTATAAGTTGGTCCCCCACTGTGCACTGTTGGCACCCAGTCAACTGCCCAAGCAAAAGCCAGAGTCTCTCTTGCTTCCTTCCTCTCTTTCCCTCCCTCTGTGGATTAGTCACCAAATTCTCTTGACTTTGCCTTCTTGATGTACCTGGGCTGTTGCCTTTACATCTACTTCCACAATACTCCCTCAGTTCAAGCCTCCGCTTCCTCCCACTGTCGGACGCTGCTTCGTAACCATCTCTCATCCACTGGTCTTTCCCTCTGGGTCCCTTCTGTTCTGCTACATAGTTCAGGGAAGAATGCGCCCTACATGGTTTGCACCAGCAGCCCGATCTTCAAAGTGAGACTCCTTTAGGCAAAAAAGAAATGGTCCATTAGGAAAACATGTCCTCTACCACCACATCTTGGTGACTCGCTAGACAAATTGGTCCACTTAGGTTTCTGGAAAAGTGGGGCCAGTGAGACAGTTCAGTGGGTAAGATGCCTGCTCAAAAATCTGGTGACATGAGTTTGATCTCTAGAAGCCTACATGGTACCACATACTGTCTCTCTCTCTCTCTCTCTCTCTCTCTCTCTCTCTCTCTTTCTCTCTCTTCTCTCTCATAAATAAGTAAAAATTTAAGAAAGGTTCTGAGAAGTCTTGTTGCAAAAGAACCTGCTCATAATTTTTTTTTCAAGGAAGGGATACTGGGGATCAAAGCCTAGCAAGTGTTCTGTGACTGAGTTACACCTGGCAGTACACATCTTTTAACATCTTGCAAAACACTATTAACTGCTTGTGAGGCAAGTGGTCACTTTGGTTTGAAAATAGGGCAGAGACATGGGTAAACACCAAAGAAGACAACGGAAGCTTATTCTTGGGAAATGAGCAACCTTCGGAGATAGCTGAGCAGGGTAGGAACCTAATGTCCTATAGTCAATATTCCTTGCTCCTGGGACATTACTAGATATTAGGGCCTCCTCATCTATCACTTCTTGTGTGTGTGTATGTGTGTGTGTGTGTGTGTGTGTGTGTGTGTGTGTGTGTGTGTGTGCGCGCACGCACATCCTGGATTCCTGGATTGCTCTTCTGCTTTGCTGTACTCTGGGGTTTCCCAGGCTCTGCCTTCCTAGGCTAGAAGTGCAAGCTGCAGCCATTCTTTGCCGGGTGTTTGTACATGGGATCTGGGATCCAAACTCAAGTTCTTCTGCTCATGAGGCACAGGCTTCACCCCTGAGCCATCTCTTCAGCCCCCCCATCTCTTGCTTTTAATATGTGCATTGAGGTGACAGAAGGATTGGGATATGCCTGTGAGAAGTCTGATACAGACTGGCAACTCATTCAGATTCCAGGCCACACCAGCAATGCAGAGAGAGGAAGCATTTGGCTGGAAGTCGTGGTACTGCGGAAGCCATAGTTTGTAATAAGCCGATGATGTTAGAAGGTGATGTTTTGTTTGTACAAGCACTGGCAACAGGAAAATCACAAGGTTTGGTTGTAAACTCTCAGGAGGCAGCTGCTACTTCTTTCATTCTCCACTCTGTCCTTTCAGATACTTCCTCAAGCAAGTTGCAGCTATCCTTCTTGAGTCTGTGTCCCTTTCTGTTGATTCATTGAAACTTCTGTTCCTAATACCCACCAGGCCACCACACTACTCTAGAGACCCTCCCTTGATTAAAACCTGTGTGTAGAAGGCTGTGCATGGTGTAACCCAACACTTGAGAGACTGACATCACAAATTCGAGATCAGCCGGGAACTACAGAGAGAATCTAAAGCCAGCCTGGACTATAGAACAAGGCTCTGCCTAAAACAAAACAAATCAAAATAAGGGCTGGGGGTGGGGATGGCTCAGTAGATAAGGTACTTGCCCTGCAAGAATCCCCAGAACCCCCACAAAAGCTGAACAGGTGTGACAGCTGTCTGTGATCCCAGCACTCAGAACAGAGAGACCGAGAATCCCCAGGCAAGCTGGCTAACTAGTCTAGCCCAACCTATGGATGAGTCTGGGTTCAACTGAGAGATCCTGTCTTAATAATAAAAGTGGAAAGAGATTGAAGAAGAAACCCACATGCATGCACACATGCACCTACCCATACACACTCATGCCCTCACATGTATGACACACACACACACACACACACACCACCGTGCGCACACACACACCCCGCCATGAAAATACTCATGGAAACAAACAAACAAACAAACAAAAAACAGAAAAACAAACCTAAAAGTCTGTGGGCTCCTACCTAGATTCCCAGCTCTGTGCCTTTTCTTTCCTGCTGTTAGCTCCCCTCTTGGATCTTGGCATGACTCCTCTCCTAAATATCCCTCACGCCACATTCAGAGCAGGGTACATGTAATAGTTAATCCTGGGTGTCGACTTGACACATCTGGCATTATATATGATCAGCACAGACTATCTCAAGAGATCATCCAGATCAACACATTTACATTACAAAGACCAGCCCTAGATCCGATCTGAACTTCCCTAGATCTCATTGGAACCTCCCAGTAGTGGACCAGATAAAAGGAACCACAAAACAGAAGACAGAGATTCATCACCCACTAGCCTCCTGGTTGTCTGTGGTGGACGTAGCCTGTCTCCAGTTTCAGCCATCAGCTGTGTCACTTCTGCCATGAAAGTCTGTTTCTCTCCTCTGGAACTGTAAGTGATAATCTCTCCTTTCTCCCTTAGGTTGTTTGACTTTGAATGCTCTCACAGCAATAGTTAAGAGTAACCATTACACTATATATCTCCCTGGACAATGTCCAGCCTCCCTGGGGAATTGGCTCTTTCATGACAATCTCCACAGAGCATGCGCAGGTAGGAATCCCTGCAGGGGCTTTGTCTGCCACCACAAAGAACCGTGGGGCAGCCCTCTAACCTAGAAAGCAGGTCAGCTTCAGAGAGTCAGAGTTAAGATGCAAATGGACAGTGTTGCCTAAATACAGAAACTGCACGCCCAAAGGAAGACTCAAGTGGACAGCAGAGGGGGAGAAAAGCACCTTCTGGAAAGTAGGGAGGGGCGCTTGCTCTCAGCGCACATACGTGCTCCCTCAGAAACCACATGAGCCAATGAAGCCTTAATCAAATCAGCTACAGAAGCAGAGGGAATGCACCAAGCCTTCCTCCACCATGACTGGCTGGGACGGCACGCTCAGTGGTGCACTCTGCCCTGTGAGAAGCATGGCATGTGTTCTGAAAGACCCTATGCGCATTGGCCAGGCCACCATGGCAGCAGCCCGAAGGCCACAGGTGGAGTTTAGAGACACAGTTTTAAGACCCTGGCAGGGCACCTACTAGCTCCCTCAGACCCCTGGCCCCACGCTCCCCAGCTTCCTCTGTTCAATTGCAAACTCTCCAAAGTACCTTAGAGGACCAGTTTCTTTCTCCATCATCAGAAAGGATGCTCTGGAAGATGAAGGGCATGTTCCCACCATGCCCACTCCTGCGGCTCTTGGGAGAGTCTAATGATACTATGTGTGTTGAGAGACTGCATGGGCTCCACATAGTAATTATCCAAGAAATGTAGGAGTTGAAATCAGTCAGTTCACTAGGACTCTACTCATGAATGGTCACAGTGCATGTGTATAGGTTCGTATGTACATGTGTATATGTGTGTTTGTGAAGGTTATAGGTCAATGTCACATGTCTTTCTCAGTCAATCTCCACATTAATTTTTGAAGCAGGATCTCTCACTGAACCTGGAACTCACTGATTCAGCTAGACTGGCTTACCAGAAAGATCCAAGAACCTACTTATCTGTGCCTCCCCGTACCTCCCTGTGCTGGGATTACAGACATGTAACATCTCATTTGGCCTTTACTCTGGGTTCTTGGTACTTGGGATCTGAACTCATGTCTTCATACTTACACGACAAGCACTCCATTTTTTAATGATAATTTCATGTCAATTCATGAAATCTGGATGCTTGCTGAGGGTGGCCCTCCGACTCTACATTCTCAGATAGGAAGGAGTCAGTGGAAGGCTTGCTTTTGGAAGACCTTGTATCACCCCAGGCAGCTCTAGATCATTATCATCTGGTGAGTCTCCAGCACACGTCTTGATGTATTCTCAATATGTATGGACGAGGTGTGGGCATGTGTACACATGTGTTTGTATGTTGGTAGGCATGCATGTGTGATTGTGGAGACTTGAGGCTAATGCAGGGAATTGTCCTTGATTGCGCCTCTACTTTACTGTTTTGAGACTGGGTCTGCAAATCCAGAGCAAGAAGTCACTGGAGATTTCCAGTTCTGCCTTCCAAGGATGGACTTATAGGCAGGTCTCAACACCAACCTGACACTTTACATGGAATCTGGGGATCTGAACTCAGGTCTTTTACTTATACAGCAAGTTCTTAACCTTAAGGCATATCCCCAACCCTGACCTTTTTTCCCTTCATTTTTTTAAAATTCTATTAGACTTTCATACATGAATATGGTGAATTTATATCTTTATACCTTAATTCGCAATTCTATCCCTTCTGTTTCATTACAAACCTGCCACTCTCCCTCCCATTTTTACATATTTTTGCATGTGAGGCACACCAACTTGTATCGGGGTTGTCTTTGATGACCTGTGCTCGAGTGTTTCCTGGAGCATGAATCACATATTAGTGGGTACACCATAGAGGAAAGCATCTTCCCATCTCCCCAATCAGCATTAACCTTCATCAGTCTCTCAAGGAGGTAGAGCCTTCTGAGATCTTTCCCCTTCCGTGGTGAAATGTTGATAAGACAAATCCCACGCAGGTCTTGTGGAAATACACATAGCTGCCGTGAATTCATGGATAACAGCCCTGCTATATCCAGAAGATAATGTCAGACTGAACCTCTGTTCTCCTTTGGGCTTTTACAGTCTTTGCCGCCCCCTCTTCCGTGATGTTCCCTGAGCTTTGGCTTTTTTTTTTTTTTTTCAATCTTGTGTCTAATTCTAACTCCATAATGGAAACTCTTTAGTTTGGTGGTAGGGTAAGGCTTTTAGACTCTTTGCAGAACCTCAAGCATCATACATTCTTAATGAGTAGAAATGACTGCAATCAGTAACCTGGGGTTCAACTGACGGCTCTACTTTCTGTCTTCAGACCCTAGAGATGTGGAGTGTGCACATCTAGAAGAGCTTGGTGACGTGAGCTGAAAACATTTCTCCTGATGCCAACCTGCTCCCTGCTCAGAGATGCTAGAAGAAGCTGCAAGGCTGAAGGAGGGCTATTCAGCTGTTCAAGGAAAGAGAGAGAGAGAGAGAGAGAGAGAGAGAATAGGTTTCCACACTTACCCGGATCTCTGTCTGCACCGTGCATTTGACCAGCTTGAAGTTCTTCCCAGGGTTGAAACTGTTGCTATAGAAGCAGACCTTGAGGATTCGCACGTCTTCCTTCTCCACGTCTACTGGTACCACAACCATGGGCTCTGGGGGGCCCTCAGGCCGGCGTAATGTGCCCACCTTTACTCGACTCAGGGCTCAGACACCCCGGACATCCTCTCAGGCAGCAGCTAGGGTCGGCACATCGCAGTCCTGCCAAGACAACAGAGGGACAGCCCGGGATGAGTCCCTGTAAGCCTCAAGCTTCAAGCTCTAGGATGGCACCTACCAGTGGTGGCATCCTAGTGGTCTCGGAAGACTGCTGCAAGCACTCCCTGTAGGGGCGCCCTGCTCCCTCACACCGAAGCAGGTTACCCAGACACTCAGGATAGAATCCGGGCTTGGAGCTCCCAAACATGTGAGTGCTCTCTTTTGAGAGCCCCATCTTCTCTCCATTTCTTCCCCCGGGCTGGTTCCCGGGCCAGGAGCCCATACTTAGCCAATGCAGCTGTGGGAGGAGGCGGCCACAGGAGGGCTTCAAGACACGGCGGAGCAGGGAAAGCAGGGTATGAGATGGAGGAAATTAGAGAAACAGGGACAATGAGGGCAAGTCAAGGAGAAACAGAATTTGGTGTTCTGGAGGGAACGAGCACAGCCATTGGCTGATGCCTGGTCTGCTCCGAGCCTCATTGCCAACCAGAGATTTCACGCTGGAGAGCTGGATCCCACAGGAACTCCTGAGGTACAGCACCCTTTATTACATGCAGGGTACCCCTGGGGAAACAGCACTCTGTTCCCCACAGTCCAGCATGGAAGGTCTCCATGCAGGGTGAGATGGGGCTGACAACAGCCCTTGGACTGAAATTGGAATTAGACACATTGCAAAGGCTTGGCACAGAGGGAGACGGCAAGAATTCCTGGGGTGTGCACTCTACCCTGATTCTCAGCAATGCTGGTTCTCATCCCTGGCACCCCCCTCACCCCCTTCCAATGGGAATGCCTGCCAATCTAAAGCTGGAAAGTACAAAAGAAGGAAGGAAAGCAGTAGCTCTGGACTGGCAATGCCAAGTGAGACTCACGCTGAAGTCACCCACATACACTGTGTTCTACCTGGTTCTTGGGCATTAGTTATGTTTCTACATTTGCCAGAACCTTTCTAGAATTAATCCTAAAGTCATGCATGATGACTCACACCTATAATCTCAGAACTTTGGGAAGGGGTGAGACAGGAGGACTGTCATGAATTTGAAGCCAGTGTGAGCTATTGTGATAGTTAATCCTGAGTGTCAACTTGATATACCTGGCATTAAGTAAGATCAGCTGAGACCACCTGAAGAGATTATCTGGATAATACAAAGATCAGCCCTGGATCTGATCAGAACTTCCTAGATCTCACTGGAACCTCACAGTATCGGACCAGATATAAGGAACCACAGAACAGAAAACAGAAGAAGAGACTCTCCAGTCTTGCAGCTCTTAGCCTCTCAGATGGGTGTGACATAGCCTGTCTTCAGCTTTGGCCAGCCAGCCATGCTGTCTCCACCATGTATCCCCTCTGAAACTGTAAGTTAAATAAATCTCTCTTTCTCCCTTAAGTAGTTTGACTTTGGGTGTGCTCTCACAGCAATAGTTAAGAGTACATTTACAGCTATATAGAGAATTCTAGGCTATCCTGATGACAGAGTATTGTCTCTCAAAACCATTCAACCTTTTTTAGAATGAGTTAGTCTCTGGTCTTGAAATGTATTCTTACAGACCAAAGATCCCCCTTCTCGCAAAACAACTGTGATTTTTAGGACAAAAGACCTAAACTAGGAGGCAAGAACAACATAATGGAGTCAGCAATGTTAAAATGCAAATATGGAGTCAAATATGCTTATGGGTACTCTATGCCAGGTACCAAGAGTCAGGCAGTCGTTGGCCATTCTAAAAAAATGTAGAGAATGCAGGGGCTGGGGAGATGGGTGTCAGTAAAGTACTTTTTGCACAAGCCCGAAGACCTGAGCTTGGACCCCTGACACCCATGTAAAAACTGGGCACAACACTGTACGCCTGTAAGCCCAGCCCTAGGATGGCGATGGGGGGGGGGTGTAGCAGAGACAGTGGATCTCTGGAGCTCACTAACCTGTCAGTGTCCAATGAAAGACTGTGTCTGAAAACAAGGTGGACAGCAATGGAGGAGCCATCTGAGTTCAACCTCTGGCTTCCATGTGCATACACGCATAAGTGCCCACAAGAGTGCGTGAACATGTATTACACAGACTCCGCCCCCCCCAAAAAAAAACAAATGTGTATTTTGAAGATGCAAAGGCGATGTGGTCAGGATGTGAACAGGAGCAGAGACAGGCTGGCAAGCGGAAGCGCCAGGCTCAGAACCCACGAGGGCAGCCAAAGCCTGGGATACGATTGACAACGCGGAGGAGTGTACATGCTTCTCAGAAGCGTATCTACACTCTACACCTAGCTAGATCCATCTGTGCATCTTGAAATGGAATCTGTACTGTTTTCAACAAGCACCTGTGAACATACTCTCCACCCCCAGGCTTTGCTATGCAGTGGAGAAGAGAGGCCATTTCCCCTTTGACCTACATCCAGGGAGGTAGTTTGAAGGGCCAGAGCTATATATTTGAGTATTACTTGGCCAGTTTAATCCTGCTGGAAACTCTAGGAGCCACAACAGAGTCCATCCCAGTGAAGGAGGCAGGATGTGGGGATTTATTATATTCCACCTGTGGTGCTTGGGCTCTGGCATTTATGGGCACTAAGATGGTGAGCTGGCAGTTGGGAGCAGAGGGAGTAGACAGATGAGGTGAGATCCACCTCCCCCAAGGGATTCCAGTGGCTGCTGGAGGATGTGCAGAGGAGAGAGGAGGCCTCAGCCTCAGAGAGCAGGCATGGTGGTCAGGAATACGGAGACATGACTGCATATAACTCAGTGAGTGTCACACGTGTAGCTTTCCCCCTCTTTAGGTTGGCTGGGTTTACTGGTCCCATAGCCCTGGGCATGAGGTCATGTGTACACATGGAAGATTTCTGAGACAGGGTCAGAGGGCATGAGTAGATTGGCACATGATGTGTGTCCCCAGGAGTAGACCTTGTCTACAATGGATAGAATGTCTGTGTCCTCTAATAGTCTTAGGCTCCAATCCTAAGCCCCAAGTGGGGGAGTGTCCTGGTGGTTACATCATGGGGTGGAGCACTGGTGAGACCTGAGAGAGTTCCATCGCCCTTGCTCTGCCACAAACAAGGTTAGTGACCAGCTAGGAAGGGGCCTTCACCAGACCCAGACCATGTGGGCGGGCACCTGTTGCCTTTTAGCCCAGAATGTGAGAAATAAATGGAAGCCACTCTCGTCATAACAGCACGACCCAACCAAGACAAAGTCCTAGGATTGGAATGATGAAGGCCACAAGCCCTCGTGAGACCACCGGGAAACCTGCTGCATCGTGCTGGAGGGAACTAGACCCACAGCTGGAAAGAGAGGCAGTGCACTCACATCACAGGGCACTCCAGAGGGCTCCTGAGCATCACACAGAGGGAGACAGGATGTCCCTGCGGCTTTAGGAGTCCCTAGCATGACCCCTCACCAGAGGCAGCATTCTCATCCATGCACATATCCACGCACATCGGATATCCTGGCAGAGTGCAAGAGAGAATATTGAAGTAGGATTAATATATCAGTAAAAGTCAAGAGATGTGGCTGGTGAGAGTTGGGGAAGCTCTGCGTTCACATATCATGAATGGTATGGGATGAAGAGGACAGAAGAGGAGAAGGAAGAGAGAGGGAGGAGGAGCGTGAAAGGGAGGGGAGGTGTGGAGTCTCATCTCAGGTAGCACAGAGAAGATAGAAATCTGTGTCTAGGTGGAGCTGTGGCAAAGCAGCAAGGATTTAGGCATGAGACTTTAGGGGCTCAGAGCTGAGCTGCTGCAGCCAACAGCATAAGAAAAGGTGATGTTCCACATGTACATGTGTATCCACACATGCCTCCTCACATGTGTACACATGACACAGGTGCACACGAACACGCATGCACATATCCATGCACACAGCCACACATGTACACGTGCGCACAGGTGTGCACATGCATGAACACATGTGCACATCTATATACACACACACTCTCATGCTTTCAATCAAGGAACTGAAAAGAGAAAAGAAACATGAAAGCAGAGCCCAGGGAGCACTCGCTTGCTCGCGCATTCGCTCGCTGCTGCTGGGAATCCAGAGTGCATGCAGCTGTGTTTGAAAGACAGCGCATGAGTTCTTACAGAACTAAAAACTCCCATACCATGTCATTAGAGAATCATGCTCCTTGGAATTTACCCAAAGAAATGGGAAACATATGCCTACAACAAAACCTGCCCATGGATGTGCACACCAGCTTTATCCATAAGTGCCCAAGGGTAGCAGCAGCCAAGATGTCCTTTGGGAGGCGAGGGGATGCCCAAACTGTGGTATGTCCATGCAGGGAAATGGTATTATTCAACTCTCAAGAAGTGTCAAGCATGAAGCTTGTGGAAGAACCTTAAATACATATTCATAAACTGAAGAGGCCACCTACTGTGTGATTCTAACTGTGGGCATCTATTGTGTGATTGCAATTATGTGACATTCCAGAGAAAGCAAAAGCGTGGAGCATTAAGACCAGTGGCTGCTAGGGATCCAGGATAGAAATGGCCAGACACGTATGTACTCCCTAATAGGTGGCTCCTAGTACCAAACCCACCCAGAGCAGAGGGGTTAGGGGAGGAGGAGGGAGGAAGGGAACAGGTGTACCTATTAAGTTTGTATGAGCGGAGGTAATAAAAAATGTTAAAAAAAAAAAAAAAAGCATAACAGGAAAAAAAAAAAAAAAAAAAAAAGAAATGGCCAAAGTGCAGAGAATGCTTGGGGCAGTGAACTATTCACGGTGACACTGTAACTGTAGGTAAACCCAGGTGTTTGTGCCAATGTCCAAACTGACTGAAGACAGAACATCAAGAATGCACCCTAATGTTATCCTGCAGACAGAGCAACACTGGCAGTCACTAGCTCTGACAAATGCTCCATTTTGGCAAAAGATGTTGCTATCAGGGAAGTTGCACAGCACATGCATATGATGCGCCGGATGCATGGTAGATGAGGCCAAGGCACTTGCAAACTCTCCCCCTGCCCCACACACACTGTGCTATGAACCCAAAACTGTTATAAAAAACATAACAACAGAGAGCCACAACTCGCTCAATACTAAGCCTGTTTCCCCGCCCGATGAAGCAGTGTTCAGCCCAGCCAGGAACCAGCCCCGCCCTGGCTGCTACCAAATATTAATAGTCTCCATCTGACCGAATGCAGGGCTCAGAGTCCCACAGTCAGGTGTCACCTACATGCCTGGAGGATGCTGGTTTCTTGTCTGGATCAGCTTTCCTGACTGCGCGGTCACACCACACTCAGAACTCAGAATTATTTCCATGAAGTCATTTTGGTCCCGGAATCCGCCTTTGCCTTCAGCCCAATGCGAGGCCCTCGGCTCTGCTTTTAGCTCTTGGGAAAACACATTTGCAATGTTACTGCCAGTGTGTCTCCAGATTCTAAAAATGATTATAGCTGAAAAAGATTTTAGACAAAAGCATGAATGCTTTGCCTAATAATCCTGGGAGGTGCAGAAATGAGGAAGCCCATTTTGCATCTGGGAAAGCATAGCTAAGGCTGAAGTCATTGGTCAAGGATATACACCTGTTAAAAAAGTAAACGTGAGGATGGAAGGTACTCAATCAGGCTGTGTGGAGGAGCGCTTCGCTTGCTTGCATGGCTTAATGCCCTGAGCTTGATACTCAACAATAACAACAACATATACATTCACACATGCTTGGATTCCAAACAATTTGTCTAAAATGTTTGCCACTTGTCCAGCTGCCTTGGAAGAAAGAAGTGCCCAGGGGTAAGAAGATGGCTCAGGTGGTAAAATGCTCGCTGTTCAAACATGGGAGTCTGAGTTCAATTCCCAGAACCCACATCCAACAGCTGGGTATGGTCTAAACTAACCAGTGAGCTCTAAGCCAGTGAAAGACTGAGACCATCCACATCCACATTCCACAGTGGACAACACCTGAGGCTGCCCTCTGGCCTCTCTCCACATGTGCGTATGTGCACACACGCACACACAAACCCAAACGCACACGCAACACACATGCACGCACACACTCACATGCACACATATACACACGTGCGTGCACACACATACACAAACGCATGCACACACACCCATACACACACACACACACACACACCCCAACATGAGCAGCACCCGAGAAACAAAGCCTGTCCTCTCACCTCTCCTAACTGCTGAGACGTCCCAGCACAACCCATCCAGTTACTCTGCTTGAGAGACTTTGGGAGTTCATCGCAGGTATCTGTCTGCTGAGGGCACCCTATTAACAACTGGAAGGGGCTGTGCAGGAAGCCCATCCTCGCAGTCTTGGGGGAACCGCTCCTCACCTCCCACCAGTCTTCTCTCCCGCTCACTCTGCCTTGTGTTCCGGTACAAACTCTCTCTTTTTAAACTCTCTTTGAGATCTTGTACGCACAGCTGACTTCTCCCAGGCGCAGAGCCCCCACCTATGAAATGAGGACAGTGCCCCTCTTTCCTTCTAGGTTTGGGAAGGTGACATCAGAGGCATAGATGGAAGTTCACTACAAGCCCTAAATCAGGACTGAAGGACTGTTAGCATGGGTCTGTTTTCCAAAATCTTGTGTGACTGTATTTCCGCATTTTATTCTTTTTTTGCTGGGGGCTGTCAGTCGTGGCGGTGGTGGTGGGGGGCGGATCTGATTTTCAGCCATCGCCTATTTCCATGGTGCAAATATCTCCAGAAAGGTTGATTTCGGTGCATCACTAGATTGTAAGTTCGGATGAGAGTCGAGCTCTGAGCTGCCACCTGCCGCTTCTGACCACAGAACTCACCTGCCCCTCCCCGTGGTATTCTAACGTTAGAATCTCTCATCAGCAGCTTTAATCCATCTCTGCTTTTCAATATCAAAAAGTCCTCTGAGCTCAGCACATGAGCTGGAAGTCCTGCCCCTTTCTCCAGACCTCCTTCCTGGCTCTCCCAGCCCTGGGAGGGGAGGGGGTCCCTCCTCTGCTGTGTCCCCGTCTGCCCCTGCCCCTAGTCGTGTCCAAGGCATGTGCATGTCCTGTAAGACCCCTGGCCCTGAGCCATCCTAGATTCCAGCGTACCTCTCTCAGTTTCCAGGTCTGCCCAAGCCACGGGGCAAAGAATAACAAACACAAGGAAACCAGCCCAAATTAAAACAGGAAACGTTTTGATTGGTTATGAGAACTTCTTGACCCCAACCTGCTGTTCAACCTTTGAGTCCCTGAGAATCTTCAGAAAGAACATCAATTATGTTCTTCTAGAATGACAAGACATTTACCTGCCTGAGGGGGCTGGGGTGGAGGCCTAGGCTGTCACAGTACAGGGGGGTGGAGGGCTGTGTTCTCATCCTGGGGAGGATGCTGTGCTCCTAGGAATGGTAGCGCAGGAAAGGACAGCTCTGTCCCTGGTGGACATTATAACACAATGCTATCTCTTATGGAACACATACTATGTGCCAAGAGTTTACATAACAATCCAACTTCCCAGAAACACTCCACAGATGGCAATGTTAGCCTCGTGTTCTAGGAGAGGAAATTGAGACTTACACAGATCAGCTTGTCCTGAACGCAGAGCTGGCAAGTGGCGGAGGCTTGGAGTTAAGAGTCCATGGTGAGTAATCCCAGCGATGGGGCCCAGCAGCTCCCAGGACATGGGTTTGAAACCCAGGTTTGAGTGAGTCAAGCGCATGAGCCTTCGTCCGGGCCTCGTGCCAGCCGTCCTGCTCTCTAACCCCAGTTACCAAAGCTGGCAGGAGGGTGCAGCACCATGGGGAGAAGCTCATGTCAGAGCTCCACCCCGACCCACTCTGATACCTGGTGACCTGGGATAGACGGATCAGAGTTCCCAAGTGGCGGTTGGTGAACCAATGTTTCCATGTGTCCAGCATGAAATGGGTAAATAAAGGCACTGCAGAGAATCCATCCTGAAGCTCAATGCATTTCAAGTTTGTTTTTGTTTTTGTTTTTTGAGACAGTCTCCTGCAGCTCAGGCTGGCCTTGAGTTTTGAATTGGTTATGTAGCTACTCTGCCTTAATGCCTCGAGAGAGGCGCTTTCACTGAACCACAAGCTCACTTTATGCTGGCTGAGCAGCCAGTGAGCTCTTGGTATCCAGCCGTCTCCTTTCCCTAACACCAGAATCACAGACACATACAACATGTCCAGTGTTTTCCCATGGGAGCCGAGGATTTGAATATAGGTCCCCATGCACACGCAGCCTGTGCCCTTACCCACTGAGACATCTCTTTAGACCTCGGCCTTTAACTCCTGCTCCTCCTGCCTCTACCTCCCAGGATTCACCTGTGCATCACTGTGATTTTCGTTGTTACCGTTGTTTCTTTGAGACAGGGCCTGGAGATCACTGTATGCCCCATTCTGACCTTGAACTTGAGCCTCAGTTTACTGTAATCTCAGCACAGGGTTACAGAAGTGAACCCCACATTTAATTTGAAGGACAATTTATTCTCACATCACATCCCCCTAATACTTACAGTGTTCATTCATTCATGAATAGTGACAGTGATCTTTGGCAGGAAGGTGCCTGCAGGTTATCACCGCACAGCCCGACCCAGGTGACCTGTCTAAACCTCTGTTTCCCCCCCTTGGGACATGAGGCTACTATTCTCTATCTGTAGAATTTTTCTGAAAGGTCAAAGGTAACCTCTGTAACGTTCTTAGCGGATATGTTTTTTGTTTTTTTTTCAATGCTTGCACATTAGTCAAAGAAAGAACTGCAACCTCATAGTGAGGCTCTTAAAAACCCACTTTGGCCTGTAAGTTCAGGGTCCGGTGGCTGCGACAGTCTCCTCTGTACCTGCTGTCTGAGGGTCTCTTCATACCAAGACCACTTTCCTCTTTCAGCCACCCAGGGAAGTTTATTCCATTCCAGCTCTGCCCCCCACCCCACCCCAGGTTGTCCTGCAGGTCCTAAGAACACACAGAATCCTGTTCATGGAAGGAAGCCCCCCATAAGGAGACAACTCCAAGCACCAAGCGCTGTGTCTAGCAGAAGTCACGATGTCAGGAGACACGCTCTGTTTCCACGAGGCCTCTGACTCACTTCCCCCTACGGTTTCCACATCCTATGGCACAGGCCTGCCCTGCAGCCACTTCAGTGATTACCAGCGACCTTGTCGTCTTGGGGAGCCTTTCTGGGTTTCTGAGCACGGTTGGGCCCACTAACTCCACGCTGCATGCCCTGCCCAACCTTTTCAGCCCCAGGACCCCTCGGGGTCGGCATTCTGCTACCATAGGACCACCAGTTGGTTGTGCATTTAATCCCATCCCTTCTCTCCAGGTATCTTCCCATTACCTCGAGAAGGAGTGAGCAGAAAGGCTGTGGTTACTGCAGCTGTAATTCAGTGCCATTCAAAAAGCTTTTGTTGAGACTTGGCCACACTTTCAGTTCCTCACCCCCGCACGCATTACCTATGGGGGCTTCTCCTTGTTAGCACCTGCCTGCCTGGAATCCTAGGGCTGGCCCTAGGGAGAGCAGGCACCCAGCCTTTCTTGTTAAGTGAACTTCTGTTCTTCCCGTTAGCTCAAGGGTTGGTTGCCATAGATAACCAGATCCTCTTCCTCTTATTTAACTCTGGGATCCCTGATCTTCCACCATTCCAAATCCAGGCGTGGTAGTACATGCCTCCATTCCAGCACTCAGAAGACAGAGGCAGGAGGACAGTGAGTTCTAGCCTGGGCTCCAGAGTGAGAATCTGTCTCAAACAGGCAAATAGGCCAGGGAGACAGAGGTTCAGTCAGTGAAATACTTCCCTGCAAGCGTTAAGGTCTGAATTCAAATCTTCAGAACCCACACAAGGAGCCACCACAGGTGTTGCAGCATGCAATAACCAAGTGCTGCTGCGGGGGAGAAGAGCCAGATGGAGTCCTTGGAGATCATTGGGCAGCTGGTTTAGCCAATCAGTGAACTTGGTGAGAGATCCTGTCCCAAAAATAAGATGGCCAGCACCTGAGGAAGACACTTGACATAGACCTCTGGCCTCAACACACACAAGCACACATGCACATGTGTGTATGCACACACATAAACATATATACACTCCATACAGAAAATACCGAAGTAATACTAACAATAATATTTTATGTGAATGTGTGTGTTTTGCATGTGGGTGGGTGCACATATATGTGCAGGCATGTGCAAAAGGAGTGAGCTTCAGTGTGTGTGCTTTTGGAGGTACAAGAGTGACATCGGAATCATCCTGGATTGCTCTTCCACTTACTGCTTTGGTCTGAGGCTTCCCAGACTTTGCCTTCCAGAGTCAGGAGGAGAGGCTACCACCATATTTGCCCAACATAGTTTACATGGGATCTGGGGATTTGAACTCAGGTCCTTTTGCTCATGAGGCCACAGTTTTAAACACTTAGTCATCTCTCCAGGACCAATGAGAAGTAATTTTCATTCTTTATTTGCCAGTTCATGAATGACTGGGGGATGGTTTGGTTTTTTCCTTCTGTCTTTCCCTTCCCCTTTCATTCTCTCTTCCCCTATGCTTATGTGTGCACATGCATGCACACATGAACACACACACACATTCTCATAATCCACAGGCTGACAAGATATGCCAAGTTTGATCCCCCCCCCCCAAATTTGTGAAATGATATCAACATGTTGTCATAGTTTTAAAAAAAATTTAAGCCAGATGTAGTGGTACACAATTGTAATGCCAGCATTCCAAAAGCAGAAGTAAAAGATTTGCAAAGTTGAGACCAGTCTGGACCACCTGGCAAGATCCTAACACTAAGTAAATAAACAAAAAGCCTTTCCTGATGTGGGTTAAGGAAGATGTGGTCTAGTGAGTGGCACCACGGATTAAAAACTCAGGTTAGAGCTAATCTATAAACCTACCATTACTCACCATGATGCGGTTGCCAAAAGAAATGAATGTGGAGTTGGCTGGGATTTATAGAAAAGCCCTAAAAATCTTTTCCTGGGGTTTTTCATATGTGGCCGTAGCTCGGCACTGTGCCCAAGGGCACTGAGGCTTAAGAATCTGCCTTCTAAGTCATGAGACTTGGAACCAACCAAGAAGTGTGGGGACTTGCAACACAGGGCACCAGGGTGCAGACCCCAGAGACCAAATGGAAGTGAAACTCGGGAAGGCAATTCCTGGTTTCACGTGACTGTGATGCTACCTATGAAGATGGATCTGATTCCTTCATCCAAGTCAAGGCTTAACACAATGTGACCGAAGGAAGGCAAGAAAGAGACCTACGTTTGCATGCAAGCATCTTTCAGTGTCTACAGGGGATTGATTCTAGAACTATACAGATGTCAAAACCCAAGGATAGAATTGGAGAGATGGCTCAGGAGTTAAGACTCTGTCTCACAGGTAGAAGGTCCTGAATTCAGATACAGGTCCCAGGTAAAAAAAAAATGCCAGGTGTCCTGCACTTCTGGCCCTGGTATGCAGAGCCTGGGAAATCCCACAGTGAAACAAAAAGGAGGTAGCAGCAATCTGGAAGTCACTCTTGGTCCTCCAGAAGAACACACACGTCTGATACACACACAACACACACACACACACACACACACACACACACACGAAAAATAAATAAAGTTAAAAAAACAAGGGGCTGGAGAGGTGGCTCAGGGGTTAAGCCTCTGCCTTGTAGGCAAAAGGTCCTGAGTTTGGATCCTAGACCCCACGTATAGATGCCAGGTGGAAGCGAGGGCGGCCTGCGTTTCTGGTCCTGGTAGGGCGGAGTCTGTGAATCACGAGGCAGAGTAAACAAGGAGGAGGTGGGGGCGGTCCTTGGTGGTTCCCGAATTCATCGTCCGTGGTTCTACACAACACAATACATACATACACCACATGCGCACACACATACATACATAATTGAATAAATAAAACAAAAAAAATTTAAAAAAAACA
>JALPQD010000414.1:398256-673869 GCA_023101885.1 Typhlomys cinereus | reverse complement strand
CGTCTATCCCAGGTCACCAGGTATCAGAGTGGGTCGGGGTGGAGCTCTGACATGAGCTTCTCCCCATGGTGCTGCACCCTCCTGCCAGCTTTGGTAACTGGGGTTAGAGAGCAGGACGGCTGGCACGAGGCCCGGACGAAGGCTCATGCGCTTGACTCACTCAAACCTGGGTTTCAAACCCATGTCCTGGGGCTGCTGGGCCCCATCGCTGGGATTACTCACCATGGACTCTTAACTCCAAGCCTCCGCCACTTGCCAGCTCTGCGTTCAGGACAAGCTGATCTGTGTAAGTCTCAATTTCCTCTCCTAGAACACGAGGCTAACATTGCCATCTGTGGAGTGTTTCTGGGAAGTTGGATTGTTATGTAAACTCTTGGCACATAGTATGTGTTCCATAAGAGATAGCATTGTGTTATAATGTCCACCAGGGACAGAGCTGTCCTTTCCTGCGCTACCATTCCTAGGAGCACAGCATCCTCCCCAGGATGAGAACACAGCCCTCCACCCCCCTGTACTGTGACAGCCTAGGCCTCCATCCCAGCCCCCTCAGGCAGGTAAATGTCTTGTCATTCTAGAAGAACATAATTGATGTTCTTTCTGAAGATTCTCAGGGACTCAAAGGTTGAACAGCAGGTTGGGGTCAAGAAGTTCTCATAACCAATCAAAACGTTTCCTGTTTTAATTTGGGCTGGTTTCCTTGTGTTTTGTTATTCTTTGCCCCGTGGCTTGGGCAGACCTGGAAACTGAGAGAGGTACGCTGGAATCTAGGATGGCTCAGGGCCAGGGTCTTACAGGACATGCACATGCCTTGGACACGACTAGGGGCAGGGGCAGACGGGGACACAGCAGAGGAGGGGACCCCCTCCCCTCCCAGGGCTGGGAGAGCCAGGAAGGAGTCTGGAGAAAGGGGCAGGACTTCCAGCTCATGTGCTGAGCTCAGAGGACTTTTTGATACTTGAAAAGCAGAGATGGATAAAGCTGCTGATGAGAGATTCTAACGTTAGAATACCACGGGGAGGGGCAGGTGAGTTCTGTGGTCAGAAGCGGCAGGTGGCAGCTCAGAGCTCGACTCTCATCCGAACTTACAATCTAGTGATGCACCGAAATCAACCTTTCTGGAGATATTTGCACATGGAATAGGCGATGGCTGAAAATCAGATCCGCCCCCCACCACCACCGCCACGACTGACAGCCCCCAGCAAAAAAAGAATAAAATGCGGAAATACAGTCACACAAGATTTTGGAAAACAGACCCATGCTAAACAGTCCTTCAGTCCTGATTTAGGGCTTGTAGTGAACTTCCATCTATGCCTCTGATGTCACCTTCCCAAACCTAGAAGGAAAGAGGGGCACTGTCCTCATTTCATAGGTGGGGGCTCTGCGCCTGGGAGAATTCAGCTGTGCGTACAAGATCTCAAAGAGAGTTTAAAAGAGAGAGTTTGTACCGGAACACAAGCAGAGTGAGCGGGAGAGAAGACTGGTGGGAGGTGAGGAGCGGTTCCCCCAAGACTGCGAGGATGGGCTTCCTGCACAGCCCCTTCCAGTTGTTAATAGGGTGCCCTCAGCAGACAGATACCTGCGATGAACTCCCAAAGTCTCTCAAGCAGAGTAACTGGATGGGGTTGTGCTGGGACGTCTCAGCAGTTAGGAGAGGTGAGAGGACAGGCTTTGTTTCTCGGGTGCTGCTCATGTTGGGGTGTGTGTGTGTGTGTGTGTATGGGTGTGTGTGCATGCGTTTGTGTATGTGTGTGCACGCACGTGTGTATATGTGTGCATGTGAGTGTGTGCGTGCATGTGTGTTGCGTGTGCGTTTGGGGTTGTGTGTGCGTGTGTGCACATACGCACATGTGGAGAGAGGCACAGAGGGCAGCCTCAGGTGTTGTCCACTGTGGAATGTGGATGTGGATGGTCTCAGTCTTTCACTGGCTTAGAGCTCACTGGTTAGTTTAGACCATACCCAGCTGTTGGATGTGGGTTCTGGGAATTGAACTCAGACTCCCATGTTTGAACAGCGAGCATTTACCCACCCTGAGCCATCTTCTTACCCCTGGGCACTTCTTTCTTCCAAGGCAGCTGGACAAGTGGCAAACATTTTAGACAAATTGTTTGGAATCCAAGCATGTGTGAATGTATATGTTGTTGTTATTGTTGAGTATCAAGCTCAGGGCATTAAGCCATGCAAGCAAGCGAAGCGCTCCTCCACACAGCCTGATTGAGTACCTTCCATCCTCACGTTTACTTTTTAACAGGTGTATATCCTTGACCAATGACTCAGCCTTAGCTATGCTTTCCCAGATGCAAAATGGGCTTCCTCATTTCTGCACCTCCCAGGATTATTAGGCAAAGCATTCATGCTTTTGTCTAAAATCTTTTTCAGCTATAATCATTTTTAGAATCTGGAGACACACTGGCAGTAACATTGCAATGTGTTTTCCCAAGAGCTAAAAGCAGAGCCGAGGGCCTCGCATTGGGCTGAAGGCAAAGGCGGATTCCGGGACCAAAATGACTTCATGGAAATAATTCTGAGTTCTGAGTGTGGTGTGACCGCGCAGTCAGGAAAAGCTGATCCAGACAAGAAACCAGCATCCTCCAGGCATGTAGGTGACACCTGACTGTGGGACTCTGAGCCCTGCATTCGTCAGATGGAGACTATTAATATTTGGTAGCAGCCAGGGCGGGGCTGGTTCCTGGCTGGGCTGAACACTGCTTCATCGGGCGGGGAAACAGGCTTAGTATTGAGCGAGTTGTGGCTCTCTGTTGTTATGTTTTTTATAACAGTTTTGGGTTCATAGCACAGTGTGTGTGGGGCAGGGGGAGAGTTTGCAAGTGCCTTGGCCTCATCTACCATGCATCCGGCGCATCATATGCATGTGCTGTGCAACTTCCCTGATAGCAACATCTTTGCCAAAATGGAGCATTTGTCAGAGCTAGTGACTGCCAGTGTTGCTCTGTCTGCAGGATAACATTAGGGTGCATTCTTGATGTTCTGTCTTCAGTCAGTTTGGACATTGGCACAACACCTGGGTTTACCTACAGTTACAGTGTCACCGTGAATAGTTCACTGCCCCAAGCATTCTCTGCACTTTGGCCATTTCTTTTTTTTTTTTTTTTTCCTGTTATGCTTTTTTTTTTTTTTTTAAACATTTTTTATTACCTCCGCTCATACAAACTTAATAGGTACACCTGTTCCCTTCCTCCCTCCTCCTCCCCTAACCCCTCTGCTCTGGGTGGGTTTGGTACTAGGAGCCACCTATTAGGGAGTACATACGTGTCTGGCCATTCTATCCTGGATCCCTAGCAGCCACTGGTCTTAATGCTCCACGCTTTTGCTTTCTCTGGAATGTCACATAATTGCAATCACACAATAGATGCCCACAGTTAGAATCACACAGTAGGTGGCCTCTTCAGTTTATGAATATGTATTTAAGGTTCTTCCACAAGCTTCATGCTTGACACTTCTTGAGAGTTGAATAATACCATTTCCCTGCATGGACATACCACAGTTTGGGCATCCCCTCGCCTCCCAAAGGACATCTTGGCTGCTGCTACCCTTGGGCACTTATGGATAAAGCTGGTGTGCACATCCATGGGCAGGTTTTGTTGTAGGCATATGTTTCCCATTTCTTTGGGTAAATTCCAAGGAGCATGATTCTCTAATGACATGGTATGGGAGTTTTTAGTTCTGTAAGAACTCATGCGCTGTCTTTCAAACACAGCTGCATGCACTCTGGATTCCCAGCAGCAGCGAGCGAATGCGCGAGCAAGCGAGTGCTCCCTGGGCTCTGCTTTCATGTTTCTTTTCTCTTTTCAGTTCCTTGATTGAAAGCATGAGAGTGTGTGTGTATATAGATGTGCACATGTGTTCATGCATGTGCACACCTGTGCGCACGTGTACATGTGTGGCTGTGTGCATGGATATGTGCATGCGTGTTCGTGTGCACCTGTGTCATGTGTACACATGTGAGGAGGCATGTGTGGATACACATGTACATGTGGAACATCACCTTTTCTTATGCTGTTGGCTGCAGCAGCTCAGCTCTGAGCCCCTAAAGTCTCATGCCTAAATCCTTGCTGCTTTGCCACAGCTCCACCTAGACACAGATTTCTATCTTCTCTGTGCTACCTGAGATGAGACTCCACACCTCCCCTCCCTTTCACGCTCCTCCTCCCTCTCTCTTCCTTCTCCTCTTCTGTCCTCTTCATCCCATACCATTCATGATATGTGAACGCAGAGCTTCCCCAACTCTCACCAGCCACATCTCTTGACTTTTACTGATATATTAATCCTACTTCAATATTCTCTCTTGCACTCTGCCAGGATATCCGATGTGCGTGGATATGTGCATGGATGAGAATGCTGCCTCTGGTGAGGGGTCATGCTAGGGACTCCTAAAGCCGCAGGGACATCCTGTCTCCCTCTGTGTGATGCTCAGGAGCCCTCTGGAGTGCCCTGTGATGTGAGTGCACTGCCTCTCTTTCCAGCTGTGGGTCTAGTTCCCTCCAGCACGATGCAGCAGGTTTCCCGGTGGTCTCACGAGGGCTTGTGGCCTTCATCATTCCAATCCTAGGACTTTGTCTTGGTTGGGTCGTGCTGTTATGACGAGAGTGGCTTCCATTTATTTCTCACATTCTGGGCTAAAAGGCAACAGGTGCCCGCCCACATGGTCTGGGTCTGGTGAAGGCCCCTTCCTAGCTGGTCACTAACCTTGTTTGTGGCAGAGCAAGGGCGATGGAACTCTCTCAGGTCTCACCAGTGCTCCACCCCATGATGTAACCACCAGGACACTCCCCCACTTGGGGCTTAGGATTGGAGCCTAAGACTATTAGAGGACACAGACATTCTATCCATTGTAGACAAGGTCTACTCCTGGGGACACACATCATGTGCCAATCTACTCATGCCCTCTGACCCTGTCTCAGAAATCTTCCATGTGTACACATGACCTCATGCCCAGGGCTATGGGACCAGTAAACCCAGCCAACCTAAAGAGGGGGAAAGCTACACGTGTGACACTCACTGAGTTTATATGCAGTCATGTCTCCGTATTCCTGACCACCATGCCTGCTCTCTGAGGCTGAGGCCTCCTCTCTCCTCTGCACATCCTCCAGCAGCCACTGGAATCCCTTGGGGGAGGTGGATCTCACCTCATCTGTCTACTCCCTCTGCTCCCAACTGCCAGCTCACCATCTTAGTGCCCATAAATGCCAGAGCCCAAGCACCACAGGTGGAATATAATAAATCCCCACATCCTGCCTCCTTCACTGGGATGGACTCTGTTGTGGCTCCTAGAGTTTCCAGCAGGATTAAACTGGCCAAGTAATACTCAAATATATAGCTCTGGCCCTTCAAACTACCTCCCCTGGATGTAGGTCAAAGGGGAAATGGCCTCTCTTCTCCACTGCATAGCAAAGCCTGGGGGTGGAGAGTATGTTCACAGGTGCTTGTTGAAACAGTACAGATTCCATTTCAAGATGCACAGATGGATCTAGCTAGGTGTAGAGTGTAGATACGCTTCTGAGAAGCATGTACACTCCTCCGCGTTGTCAATCGTATCCCAGGCTTTGGCTGCCCTCGTGGGTTCTGAGCCTGGCGCTTCCGCTTGCCAGCCTGTCTCTGCTCCTGTTCACATCCTGACCACATCGCCTTTGCATCTTCAAAATACACATTTGTTTTTTTTGGGGGGGGCGGAGTCTGTGTAATACATGTTCACGCACTCTTGTGGGCACTTATGCGTGTATGCACATGGAAGCCAGAGGTTGAACTCAGATGGCTCCTCCATTGCTGTCCACCTTGTTTTCAGACACAGTCTTTCATTGGACACTGACAGGTTAGTGAGCTCCAGAGATCCACTGTCTCTGCTACACCCCCCCCCCATCGCCATCCTAGGGCTGGGCTTACAGGCGTACAGTGTTGTGCCCAGTTTTTACATGGGTGTCAGGGGTCCAAGCTCAGGTCTTCGGGCTTGTGCAAAAAGTACTTTACTGACACCCATCTCCCCAGCCCCTGCATTCTCTACATTTTTTTAGAATGGCCAACGACTGCCTGACTCTTGGTACCTGGCATAGAGTACCCATAAGCATATTTGACTCCATATTTGCATTTTAACATTGCTGACTCCATTATGTTGTTCTTGCCTCCTAGTTTAGGTCTTTTGTCCTAAAAATCACAGTTGTTTTGCGAGAAGGGGGATCTTTGGTCTGTAAGAATACATTTCAAGACCAGAGACTAACTCATTCTAAAAAAGGTTGAATGGTTTTGAGAGACAATACTCTGTCATCAGGATAGCCTAGAATTCTCTATATAGCTGTAAATGTACTCTTAACTATTGCTGTGAGAGCACACCCAAAGTCAAACTACTTAAGGGAGAAAGAGAGATTTATTTAACTTACAGTTTCAGAGGGGATACATGGTGGAGACAGCATGGCTGGCTGGCCAAAGCTGAAGACAGGCTATGTCACACCCATCTGAGAGGCTAAGAGCTGCAAGACTGGAGAGTCTCTTCTTCTGTTTTCTGTTCTGTGGTTCCTTATATCTGGTCCGATACTGTGAGGTTCCAGTGAGATCTAGGAAGTTCTGATCAGATCCAGGGCTGATCTTTGTATTATCCAGATAATCTCTTCAGGTGGTCTCAGCTGATCTTACTTAATGCCAGGTATATCAAGTTGACACTCAGGATTAACTATCACAATAGCTCACACTGGCTTCAAATTCATGACAGTCCTCCTGTCTCACCCCTTCCCAAAGTTCTGAGATTATAGGTGTGAGTCATCATGCATGACTTTAGGATTAATTCTAGAAAGGTTCTGGCAAATGTAGAAACATAACTAATGCCCAAGAACCAGGTAGAACACAGTGTATGTGGGTGACTTCAGCGTGAGTCTCACTTGGCATTGCCAGTCCAGAGCTACTGCTTTCCTTCCTTCTTTTGTACTTTCCAGCTTTAGATTGGCAGGCATTCCCATTGGAAGGGGGTGAGGGGGGTGCCAGGGATGAGAACCAGCATTGCTGAGAATCAGGGTAGAGTGCACACCCCAGGAATTCTTGCCGTCTCCCTCTGTGCCAAGCCTTTGCAATGTGTCTAATTCCAATTTCAGTCCAAGGGCTGTTGTCAGCCCCATCTCACCCTGCATGGAGACCTTCCATGCTGGACTGTGGGGAACAGAGTGCTGTTTCCCCAGGGGTACCCTGCATGTAATAAAGGGTGCTGTACCTCAGGAGTTCCTGTGGGATCCAGCTCTCCAGCGTGAAATCTCTGGTTGGCAATGAGGCTCGGAGCAGACCAGGCATCAGCCAATGGCTGTGCTCGTTCCCTCCAGAACACCAAATTCTGTTTCTCCTTGACTTGCCCTCATTGTCCCTGTTTCTCTAATTTCCTCCATCTCATACCCTGCTTTCCCTGCTCCGCCGTGTCTTGAAGCCCTCCTGTGGCCGCCTCCTCCCACAGCTGCATTGGCTAAGTATGGGCTCCTGGCCCGGGAACCAGCCCGGGGGAAGAAATGGAGAGAAGATGGGGCTCTCAAAAGAGAGCACTCACATGTTTGGGAGCTCCAAGCCCGGATTCTATCCTGAGTGTCTGGGTAACCTGCTTCGGTGTGAGGGAGCAGGGCGCCCCTACAGGGAGTGCTTGCAGCAGTCTTCCGAGACCACTAGGATGCCACCACTGGTAGGTGCCATCCTAGAGCTTGAAGCTTGAGGCTTACAGGGACTCATCCCGGGCTGTCCCTCTGTTGTCTTGGCAGGACTGCGATGTGCCGACCCTAGCTGCTGCCTGAGAGGATGTCCGGGGTGTCTGAGCCCCTGAGTCGAGTAAAGGTGGGCACATTACGCCGGCCTGAGGGCCCCCCAGAGCCCATGGTTGTGGTACCAGTAGACGTGGAGAAGGAAGACGTGCGAATCCTCAAGGTCTGCTTCTATAGCAACAGTTTCAACCCTGGGAAGAACTTCAAGCTGGTCAAATGCACGGTGCAGACAGAGATCCGGGTAAGTGTGGAAACCTATTCTCTCTCTCTCTCTCTCTCTCTCTCTCTTTCCTTGAACAGCTGAATAGCCCTCCTTCAGCCTTGCAGCTTCTTCTAGCATCTCTGAGCAGGGAGCAGGTTGGCATCAGGAGAAATGTTTTCAGCTCACGTCACCAAGCTCTTCTAGATGTGCACACTCCACATCTCTAGGGTCTGAAGACAGAAAGTAGAGCCGTCAGTTGAACCCCAGGTTACTGATTGCAGTCATTTCTACTCATTAAGAATGTATGATGCTTGAGGTTCTGCAAAGAGTCTAAAAGCCTTACCCTACCACCAAACTAAAGAGTTTCCATTATGGAGTTAGAATTAGACACAAGATTGAAAAAAAAAAAAAAAGCCAAAGCTCAGGGAACATCACGGAAGAGGGGGCGGCAAGACTGTAAAAGCCCAAAGGAGAACAGAGGTTCAGTCTGACATTATCTTCTGGATATAGCAGGGCTGTTTATCCATGAATTCACGGCAGCTATGTGTATTTCCACAAGACCTGCGTGGGATTTGTCTTATCAACATTTCACCACGGAAGGGGAAAGATCTCAGAAGGCTCTACCTCCTTGAGAGACTGATGAAGGTTAATGCTGATTGGGGAGATGGGAAGATGCTTTCCTCTATGGTGTACCCACTAATATGTGATTCATGCTCCAGGAAACACTCGAGCACAGGTCATCAAAGACAACCCCAATACAAGTTGGTGTGCCTCACATGCAAAAATATGTAAAAATGGGAGGGAGAGTGGCAGGTTTGTAATGAAAACAGAAGGGATAGAATTGCGAATTAAGGTATAAAGATATAAATTCACCATATTCATGTATGAAAGTCTAATAGAATTTTAAAAAAATGAAGGGAAAAAAGGTCAGGGTTGGGGATATGCCTTAAGGTTAAGAACTTGCTGTATAAGTAAAAAGACCTGAGTTCAGATCCCAGATTCCATGTAAAGTGTCAGGTTGGTGTTGAGACCTGCCTATAAGTCCATCCTTGGAAGGCAGAACTGGAAATCTCCAGTGACTTCTTGCTCTGGATTTGCAGACCCAGTCTCAAAACAGTAAAGTAGAGGCGCAATCAAGGACAATTCCCTGCATTAGCCTCAAGTCTCCACAATCACACATGCATGCCTACCAACATACAAACACATGTGTACACATGCCCACACCTCGTCCATACATATTGAGAATACATCAAGACGTGTGCTGGAGACTCACCAGATGATAATGATCTAGAGCTGCCTGGGGTGATACAAGGTCTTCCAAAAGCAAGCCTTCCACTGACTCCTTCCTATCTGAGAATGTAGAGTCGGAGGGCCACCCTCAGCAAGCATCCAGATTTCATGAATTGACATGAAATTATCATTAAAAAATGGAGTGCTTGTCGTGTAAGTATGAAGACATGAGTTCAGATCCCAAGTACCAAGAACCCAGAGTAAAGGCCAAATGAGATGTTACATGTCTGTAATCCCAGCACAGGGAGGTACGGGGAGGCACAGATAAGTAGGTTCTTGGATCTTTCTGGTAAGCCAGTCTAGCTGAATCAGTGAGTTCCAGGTTCAGTGAGAGATCCTGCTTCAAAAATTAATGTGGAGATTGACTGAGAAAGACATGTGACATTGACCTATAACCTTCACAAACACACATATACACATGTACATACGAACCTATACACATGCACATGTGACCATTCATGAGTAGAGTCCTAGTGAACTGACTGATTTCAACTCCTACATTTCTTGGATAATTACTATGTGGAGCCCATGCAGTCTCTCAACACACATAGTATCATTAGACTCTCCCAAGAGCCGCAGGAGTGGGCATGGTGGGAACATGCCCTTCATCTTCCAGAGCATTCCTTTCTGATGATGGAGAAAGAAACTGGTCCTCTAAGGTTACTTTGGAGAGTTTGCAATTGAACAGAGGAAGCTGGGGAGCGTGGGGCCAGGGGTCTGAGGGAGCTAGTAGGTGCCCTGCCAGGGTCTTAAAACTGTGTCTCTAAACTCCACCTGTGGCCTTCGGGCTGCTGCCATGGTGGCCTGGCCAATGCGCCATAGGGTCTTTCAGAACACATGCCATGCTTCTCACAGGGCAGAGTGCACCACTGAGCGTGCCGTCCCAGCCAGTCATGGTGGAGGAAGGCTTGGTGCATTCCCTCTGCTTCTGTAGCTGATTTGATTAAGGCTTCATTGGCTCATGTGGTTTCTGAGGGAGCACGTATGTGCGCTGAGAGCAAGCGCCCCTCCCTACTTTCCAGAAGGTGCTTTTCTCCCCCCTCTGCTGTCCACTTGAGTCTTCCTTTGGGCGTGCAGTTTCTGTATTTAGGCAACACTGTCCATTTGCATCTTAACTCTGACTCTCTGAAGCTGACCTGCTTTCTAGGTTAGAGGGCTGCCCCACGGTTCTTTGTGGTGGCAGACAAAGCCCCTGCAGGGATTCCTACCTGCGCATGCTCTGTGGAGATTGTCATGAAAGAGCCAATTCCCCAGAGGAGGCTGGGACATTGTCCAGGGAGATATATAGTGTAATGGTTACTCTTAACTATTGCTGTGAGAGCATTCAAAGTCAAACAACCTAAGGGAGAAAGGGAGATTTATTCAACTTACAGTTCCAGAGGAGAGAAACAGACTTTCATGGCAGAAGTGACACAGCTGATGGCTGAAACTGGAGACAGGCTACGTCACCACAGACAACCAGTAGGCTAGTGGGTGATGAATCTCTGTCTTCTGTTTTGTGGTTCCTTTTATCTGGTCCACTACTGGGAGGTTCCAATGAGATCTAGGGAAGTTCAGATCGGATCTAGGGCTGGTCTTTGTAATGTAAATGTGTTGATCTGGATGATCTCTTGAGATAGTCTGTGCTGATCATATATAATGCCAGATGTGTCAAGTCGACACCCAGGATTAACTATTACATGTACCCTGCTCTGAATGTGGCGTGAGGGATATTTAGGAGAGGAGTCATGCCAAGATCCAAGAGGGGAGCTAACAGCAGGAAAGAAAAGGCACAGAGCTGGGAATCTAGGTAGGAGCCCACAGACTTTTAGGTTTGTTTTTCTGTTTTTTTTTGTTTGTTTGTTTGTTTCCATGAGTATTTTCATGGCGGGGTGTGTGTGTGCGCACGGTGGTGATTACATTTTAACTTTATTAAGACAGGATCTCTCAGTTGAACCCAGAGGTTGGGCTAGACTAGTTAGCCAGCTTGCCTGGGCATTCTCAGTCTCTCTGTTCTGAGTGCTGGGAATCACAGACAGCTGTCACATCGTTCAGCTTTTGTGGGGGTTCTGGGGATTCTTGCAGGGCAAGTACCTATCTACTGAGCCATCCCCACCCCCAGCCCTTATTTTGATTTGTTTTGTTTTAGGCAGAGCCTTGTTCTATAGTCCAGGCTGGCTTTAGATTCTCTCTGTAGTCCCGGCTGATCTCGAATTTGTGATGTCAGTCTCTCAAGTGTTGGGTTACACCATGCACAGCCTTCTACACACAGGTTTTAATCAAGGGAGGGTTTCTAGAGTAGTGTGGTGGCCTGGTGGGTGTTTAGGAACAGAAGTTTCAATGAATCAACAGAAAGGACAACAGACTCAAGAAGGATAGCTGCAACTTGCTTGAGGAAGTATCTGGAAAGGACAGAGTGGAGAATGAAAGAAGTAGCAGCTGCCTCCTGAGAGTTTACAACCAAACCTTGTGATTTTCCTGTTGCCAGTGCTTGTACAAACAAAACATCACCTTCTAACATCATCGGCTTATTACAAACTATGGCTTCCGCAGTACCACGACTTCCAGCCAAATGCTTCCTCTCTCTGCATTGCTGGTGTGGCCTGGAATCTGAATGAGTTGCCAGTCTGTATCAGACTTCTCACAGGCATATCCCATCCTTCTGTCACCTCAATGCACATATTAAAAGCAAGAGATGGGGGGCTGAAGAGATGGCTCAGGGGTGAAGCCTGTGCCTCATGAGCAGAAGAACTTGAGTTTGGATCCCAGATCCCATGTACAAACACCCGGCAAAGAATGGCTGCAGCTTGCACTTCTAGCCTAGGAAGGCAGAGCCTGGGAAACCCCAGAGTACAGCAAAGCAGAAGAGCAATCCAGGAATCCAGGATGTGCGCTCGCATGCACACACACACACACACACACACACACACACACACACACACACATACACACACACAAGAAGTGATAGATGAAGAGGCCCTAATACCTAGTAATGTCCCAGGAGCAAGGAATATTGACTATAGGACATTAGGTTCCTACCCTGCTCAGCTATCTCCTAAAATTGTTCATTTCCCAAGAATAAGCTTCCGTTGTCTTCTTTGGTGTTTACCCATGTCTCTGCCCTATTTTCAAACCAAAGTGACCACTTGCCTCACAAGCAGTTAATAGTGTTTTGCAAGATGTTAAAAGGTGTACTGCCAGGTGTAACTCAGTCACAGAACACTTGCTAGGCTTTGATCCCCAGTATCCCTTCCTTGAAAAAAAATTATGAGCAGGTTCTTTTGCAACAAGACTTCTCAGAACCTTTCTTAAATTTTTACTTATTTATGAGAGAGAAAGAGAGAAAGAGAGAGAGAGAGAGAGAGAGAGAGAGAGAGAGAGACAGTATGTGTACCATGTAGGCTTCTAGAGATCAAACTCATGTCACCAGATTTTTGAGCAGGCATCTTACCCACTGAACTGTCTCACTGGCCCCACTTTTCCAGAAACCTAAGTGGACCAATTTGTCTAGCGAGTCACCAAGATGTGGTGGTAGAGGACATGTTTTCCTAATGGACCATTTCTTTTTTGCCTAAAGGAGTCTCACTTTGAAGATCGGGCTGCTGGTGCAAACCATGTAGGGCGCATTCTTCCCTAATACAGAACAGAAGGGACCCAGAGGGAAAGACCAGTGGATGAGAGATGGTTACGAAGCAGCGTCCGACAGTGGGAGGAAGCGGAGGCTTGAACTGAGGGAGTATTGTGGAAGTAGATGTAAAGGCAACAGCCCAGGTACATCAAGAAGACAAAGTCAAGAGAATTTGGTGACTAATCCACAGAGGGAGGGAAAGAGAGGAAGGAAGCAAGAGAGACTCTGGCTTTTGCTTGGGCAGTTGACTGGGTGCCAACAGTGCACAGTGGGGGACCAACTGATAGAGGCAGAGCCATCTGAGATTCCCCGCATACGTGCTGTGTTTGAAGTGTGCGTGAAACACTTCACCTCCTTGGAAGAATGGAGACTTGCAGCCCAGGAAGAGGAACAGGACCTGAACAAGAGACCCGAGTGTCCTCATGCCTGGAGGCCATGCTGGAAGCCCAGGTCATCCGCTAACAGAAGAGCACTCCAGTTAAGATACCCCAGGGCAGTCATCTGTCAAAGAGTGGGTGGCGACAGATCGGTGAATGAAGGGGAGAGAGCAGCCAATCAGATACAGGGCACCCCAAGGCAAGAGTAGGCAACGAGGTCTGGTGTGCAAGGAGAGCATCCGATAAGACCAGGAAGGGGGTTGCTGTCCTTAGTGTCAGCTGTCGTGGCATGTGTTACAGATATCAACTTAACTTGATTGACACTTGGGAGCTGAGCCTCTGAATACACTTAGGACGAATTATTTAGTCAAAACAAGACTCTGAACAAGCCTGCAGGAGAGTATCTAACGGTGTGGGAAGACCACCATCAGATGGGTGGGGTCATTCCCCAGGCAGGTGGATAAAACAGAGAGAGGGACCTTGGGAATTTTTGGCAGACTGGTAAGCTAGAGAGTGTGTCTCTGTCTCAGCTCTTCTTGTGGATACTGTGTGGTCAGATCTTTCAGACTCTGCGGGTGAGTCTCCTTTCAAAACGTATTCTCGCCTGAAACCGCAGACAAGCGCCGACCTCCTGTTCCCCTACAGCATTTGGCTCCTGTATTCACTACGGCAGTGGGAAGAGTAACTAAGACAATTTTGGTGCCAGAAAAGTGAGGTGTTGCTGTGAGGATTAATCTTATGCTTAAGGGGAACAAGAGAAAGGGCTTATGGAAATGCCACTGGGTCCTTATATGTCATCGGAGAGGAGGACCCAGTGGAGAGTTAGGCGTACACAATAAAGGACTCTCTGGGAATTGGGGGGGAGGCACTGGGGGAAGGGGAGGGGGAGGAGGGGGGAGGGAGGGAACTGGTAAAAAATTTTAAAATGTATAATTAAATTTTTAATAAAAAAAAGATTAATGGAGATTAAATGAAATCATTAAGTAAAATGTGCTTAAAATACTAAAAAAAAAAAAGATATTTTGGCAGTGAGGAGTGGCGTGTTGCTGAGAAGCCGAGGCAGGTGTGGCGGGGTGACCTTTCCCTGGGTGGTTCCAGCAGGAAGTTGGAAGCGAGAGCCTTCAGGCTGAGCACTGATGAGTGAGATGGTGAGACTGATCTAACCTCACGGAAGTATTGACCGTGAAAGGAAAGGAAAAGGAGACACAGGAACAGTGCTACCAGCAGAAGGAAGGCCCTCAAGTGGGAAGATACATGACAGGGGTGGGGCCAAGTATTCCCAAGAGTGACAGTGTAAGCGTCATTGATAGTTTCTGGGTTTAATCCATCTCTTGTGGGAACACTAGTGTAGTGTAAACATCTTGCACGATGTGAGATTGTGTTTCCTAAAGGCGATCTGGGTTGCGTAGTAGAAAAGAGATTGAGGAAAGCAAATGTGGCTGTTGGGAGGGGTCCAGAGGAGCTACGGCTAGGATGACAACCACAGATATGGTGGTATTGATGATGGTGGTGTGATCATACTAGTGACGTACTGACCACAGTGCTGGTGGTAAAGCTGTTGATGACAGTGGTGGAGATGACAGTGGTGATGATGGTAGTGATGGTGGTGGTGATGGTGATGGTAGTGATGATGGTTGACTATGGTGGTGATTCTGTGGAAGGCGTCAGCATTCCCCAAACAGGTGCAGAGCCTGCTGTCATGGTGACTGAGGGTGAGATTGACGTTGATTTACACTCATGAATGAAACTTTACAAACCAAGCAAGAAATGGGACAGGAGGAGATGCGACACAGGAGAGTTTGGTCCAAGCACCAAGGACAGACTTTGCTATTGTGATGGCCAGTCTCAAATGTCACCCTGACACTTCGGAGGTGGTTCTCCAGGCACACCTGTGCAGAATCACCTAGTCAAGACAGGCCTCTGGACAAGCCTGTAGGAGAGTGTCTTGATTGCATAATTGATATGAGAAGACTCAGCCCATATTGAACAGGACTGTTCCAAGGTCGGTGGATAAAGATGGAGAGAGGTGGTTGAACATCAGCAGACAAGCAAGTATGCTTGTGCTCTGGGCTGGCTGTGGGTGTGACCTGACAGTTCTCTTGGCTCCTGATGTTAGTGTGACGCCTTGCTAATAATGGATGACCTTGTAATTACTCTGCATGTTGCCAATAAACTCACAACCGAACATCATAGGGAACAGTGGGATTTTATTATTTCTTACAATTCTCGGTTACAGTTCTTAGCCCAGCTTTTCAGGAGAGTTCACCCCAACACCAGGATCTGAGGGAACTGGCCACATGATATCCATAGGGATTGCTGGGAGAGGGATTGCAAGTCTGCCAGTGGATGCCAAAGGATGCCAGCCACTGAACCAGCTCCCTCCATCTTAGGTACCTACCTAGGGAATGGCCCCTCCCACCCTGGGCTGGGTCTTCCCACATCAATTCAGTACTCTCTGTGGACTTGCCCAAGACTTGCCCCAACTACTTCACAGATGTGCGCAGAGCTCAGCCTTCAGTTGTCAAGTTGACACTTGTATCTCTAACACAGGCTCTAGTCTGCAATTGTGAGTGAACAAAACCCCTTTGTCCCCTGAGTTGTCTGGATTAGGTGTTTGTTGCAACAATGGTTAATGAAAAGTCAAAAGATTATTCAGGGCCTATTTGGAATGCAGCCCCTAGTGTCTAGTGGTGGCGCCCACCTTGCCTTAGATTCCCCCGACTGGTCCCAGGCCCTATTTCCTGACCTTGAGTTCTCCTCCCTTCTTTCTGCCTTGACTTCAAGCCTTCCGCTTCCAGCCCTGTCCCTCTCGCCATCCATCCAGCGCTCAGAATGCTGCCAGTCTTTTCAGACTTGCCAGCACGTATCTCTCCACAAGTACACTCCTGAACTTCCGACCCCCTTGTTCAGGTGATGGATCCAATAGGCACCGCAGAGACTCTCCTGGCACAGCCCACATGGTGGCATGTGTCTGCAGCATCCTTACAGACTCGCGGATTCCATCCATGTTTATATCTTTCCTCTCAGCTGCATCCTGTGGAAATGCCAAAACTTCGTTGTGCTTTCTCTGTGCTGTTGAAAGTCAGACACAGCAGCACTTAACCGGTAATCCATCTCTCAGAAGGTTGAGGCAGGAGGATTGAGAATTCCAGACCAGTCTGGGGTATGTCGTGAGATCTTGCCTCAGAAAAAGAAGAGTCAGTCAAAATGGAACAACTATTGAAAAAATGTGAAATAATGTCTGGCGGTGATGCCCCCCCCTTTTCCCCCTCCCACACCAGAAAGCTGGCAAGTGCTAAGGGACTTTGAGCGACGGGCCAATGAGACGCTGCTCTTCTGGGCACTTCTCTTTCTTTCGTTTGATAGTCACAGGGAATTGTGTTTGAATCTCTGTGACGAATGAAGGCCTTTCTCATTCTATTTTCCTCTAACGTGCTAATTTGCTTGTCTAGAAAAGAGGCTAAGATGACTCTTTGCAATCAAGGAGGAGACCCCCATTAGAAGTGCCTGCACAGGGTGTCCGTGTTCTTTCTATCTTCTCTTCCTTCCTCATTCCTGCCCCTTCCTGTCTCTTATCTCTCCTTGTCTCTATCTGTCTCTGTCTCTCTCTGTAGAGGGACCACATGACCTAAATAGAGTTCCCATTTACATGTGCTGTCCAGAGATAATGTGCAGCAATCTGTCGATCTCAATAAAATTGTGAATTGGTAGATAAACTTTATATTCAGTGTCAGTCTGGCATACGGTCCAGTTGACTCCCAGTGTCTTCTCTCTTTGGCTGACTTCAGCTGACCCACCCTGTGCACATGCCCATCTGTACCCATCACTGGACTACTATTTCTCACATGGAAAGGCACTAGATAGCATGCCTCCAAGTCACCAGCCCCGATTCTAAACCCTTTCCTCAACCTTTGCTATGTGCAGAAGTCATGGTTGAGAGCTGTGCCCATAATTCCAGCACTCAGGAGGTTGGGACAGTGGATTCCCGTGAGTACCAGTCAGCCCGAGCTATGTAGTGAGCTGCCGATCAGCAAGGACTACCTTGAGACTCTGTTTCAGGAAGGAAAGAGAGAAAGAAAGAGAAAAGAAAGGAAAGAAAAAGAAAGGAAGGAAGGAAGGAAGAGAAGGAAAGAAGGAAGGAGGGAAGGAAGGAAGGAAGGAAGGAAGGAAGGAAGGAAGGAAGGAAGGAAGGAAGAAGGAAGGAAGAAAGGAAGGAAGAAGGAAGAAAGGAAGGAAGGAAGAGAGGGAGGGAGAGAGGGAAGGTGAGAGGGAGGGAGGGAGGATGGGAAAGAGAAAAAAAGAGAAAGAAAAGGTTGATTACCCATGTTTTGTCAGAATCCACTCCCTGGCAGGAAGGACAAGCATCCGGAGACCCCCCTGCCCAGAGGCATCCTCTCCCACACACCAGGATCTCCAGATTGCAGACAATCTGTGGGTTCTTCCTGCTGGAATGTGTGGGGAGGGCAGTACCCAGCTCCCATTCCCTGCACCTGCTTTTTACCTTTGCCTGAGACTTCGGATGCCACACAAAGCCTTCCAGAATCTTCCCTTGAGGGAGAAGACTCCAGTTCTGTCACCCATGGGCCCTGCCCTGCACTCCCCTATGCCTGTCAAGACACCCAGTCAAGCATCAAGTTGAAACCTACTGCCGAACCAGACACGGGCCTTGTGGGATGGATGTTTATGTGCTCCCTAATTCATACGTTGATACCGAAACCCTTAATGTGATGGGCTACGGAAGTAAGGGTCTTCAAACATGGTATGATCCAAATGTCAAAATGCTTATGTTGGAATGTACCTTAATAACATCTGGGCGTGTGATTAAGTCATGAGGACGCCAGGCCTTAGGAGTGGCAGTAATCTTAAGAGTTTGAGGGCTGGGGATTTGGGTCAGTTTATAAAGTGTTGCTGTGAAAGCATGACGACCCGAGTTCAAACCCCAGGACCCATGTACAAAATCCCGGTATGTTGGAATGGGCTGTAATCCCAGCACTGGGGAGTGAAGACAGAGGCTCCTGGGACTCTCTTGGCAGCCAGACTCGCAAATTGGTGAATTCCTGGCCAGTGAGACTCTGCCTCAAAAAACAAGATGGATGGTTCTTGGGGTGTAATGCTCAAAATTGACTCTGTCCTGACTCATACAAATATACATGCAGACTGTAGCAGTTCACCTCTACAGATCCTGATAAAATCACCATCAAATGGCTTAAGGGAACAAGGGGTTTATTCTCTTACAATAGACTGGTTACAGTTCCTTGTCCAACTTTGCAGAAGAGCTCACACCAACACCAGGGTCAATGGAATTGGCCACACCATCTCCTATATAATGGCTGAGAGAGGGACGATCCTTACTTGCCAGACCAGCATGTCTGGCCAAGTGTACACAAGGATGCCGACTCTCTCAACCAGCTCCCTGTACTTTATTCCAGGGCCTAATCCCACCTACCAAGGACTGGGCCTTCTCCATCAGCTAGACAATCTCCTGGAGGTTTGCTCTGGGCCTAATTCAACTACTAATTCTCTACAAATGTGCCCAGAGCTCAACTCTCAACAGTCAAGTTAACACTTGTACCTAACTATCTCTCTTTCTCTCTCTCTCTCTCTCTCTCTCTCTCTCTCTCTCTCTCTCTCTCACACACACACACACACACACACACACACACACACACACACACACAAAGATTTAAGAGATGCTCCTTCCCCTTCTCTGTGAGACATAACAAGAGGCGCCATCTTGGAGCCATATTGTCTTTGCTTATATATCAGACTTCCCAGATCTTCCATTATTCATAAATGGGGAGCCTCAGGTGTTTTGTTAAAGCACCACGAACAAACTGATACCACATCCAGCAGCTCCCTCTGGTGGGAGAGCAGCCCCTGGCCTTCAGGCCATTGGTTGAGGCTCTTTGTTTCCCCAGATACCCTCCACCCCACCCTGCAGGACCTCAGGTGTGCAGGTATGACAGGAAGAGAGCAGGGACAGTTATCTGTACAGGGACTTTGTCACGCCTAGAAGAAATAACCAGAGTCGCATAGGAGAGCAGTCCCTAAGAAATGGAGGAAAAGGCTCAGCCCGGAAGCCACAGAGCAGCACACTCAGAAAGAGGTAGTTGGTGAGGGTTTCCTCCTTCCTGCACCCCTCCTCGTTTCCTGTGCACTCCAGCCCTCACCCACTCAGACACCTCCTGCAGGAGCCCAGGCAGACACATGACTTTCTGGATCTCCCTGCATTTATCTGTGTGGAGACTCGCCGCAGGGACACCTTAGGAGTCAGGTGTCTCTGCTGTTGCTTCTATTTTTGATCTGGTAGCTGCGTTACCGGCCGGCCTCGTTGTAGCTTTTATAGCACCTCAGACCCAATGCTCTGAGAGTGAAAACTTATTCAAGCCTCATTTATTTCGCTCTTCAGTCACTATTTGAAAAATACCCTTTATATGTGTTGAGAGCGCGGAACTTGTACAGTCAGGATAACAGTTTCCCATAGCGGCAAGAAGTCCCGAGCCGACCCTGCTAGCCCTTGCCTTCTTCCCCAGCTCCTGCTGGTCTGTGGCACTGCTCAGGTGGTGGCAGTGTTGCTCAGCTTGCCCCCTCTCCCTGCGCCTGGTCCACTCTCCTGTGTGTCTTTCTTAAGGTCCTTGGGTGACTGGCCACACGGACAGTCAAGTGCACGCAGATAGTCCAGCACAGCTGCACCTCGTTTGTTTGACTTAATTACATCTACACAAACTTTTCTTCCAAAGAGATCACCTGGACGGGTTTAGGGTTAGGATGTGGCCATGGCTTTTTGGGAACCGCTATTCAACTTGCTCTGGACAGGACCACACCATGGTCATTGATTTCCATATTCACATGCACATGGGCCAGAGCACACAGATGTACAGAGGTGCATGTAAAATACTTTTTGCACATTGTGATGTGTGTGTGTGTGTGGTGTTTATGGTATGTGCAGTGTGTGTGTGCTGTGTGGATATGTGTGGTATGTGTATATGTGTACACAGTGTGTTTGGTATATGTGTAGTGTGTATGGGTGGTAAGTGTATAATGTATTTGTATTGTATGTATGGTAAGTATAATGTATGTGTGTGTATGTGTGTGTGTGGTATGTGTAGTATGTTTATATGTGTGGTATATGTATGCTGTGTGTACGTGGTATATGCATTGTGTGTTGTGTGTGGTATATGTATAGTGTGTATATGTGTGTACAGGGTTTGGATGTGTGGTATAAGTGTAGTGTGTGCATGTATATATGAAGTATATGTTTAGCATATGTGTGTGGTATATGTGTACATGTTTGTGTGAATAGTGTAAGTGTAATGTGTGCACGTGCATGTGTAGTGTATGTGTAGTGTGTTCATATGTGTGGTATAAGCACAGTGTACGTGCATGTGTGTGTCGTGTTTATGTTGCTTGTGTGTGTCTGCATGTGTCATGTGTGCTGTGGGGGAACACCCCCACACCCAGAGAAGGGCAGCCAGAAAGACCCTGATTCCAAAGCCCTTTTGTTCTGGGCTGTGCAGAGCGTCCCAGTTTTTCCTTTGGGTTTGATTTTGCGTATTGTGATGCCCCTCACTGGCCTAGTCAGTCTGCTTCTCTAGCAAAGGCCAGTGAGGCTTCAAGCCTGACCCTGGGTACGGACCCCCTTGGGGGCTCAGACACCTCAGCTGCCACCTTAGCTGGGACACGGGTCGAGGCGGCACATGAAGTCTAAGGAGAGACTTTTTGAATCTTTGAAAACCCGCGTGAAACTCACTGTCTGCCACAAGCCCGGGAACACTGATACACCCCTTTCTTCTAAGCCTCTAGCCAGCACCCGGGGGTAGTTTCTAGAAGGACCAGAAATAAACACGGTCCCCTTAAAGCTCAACAGCTGTGAGAATATTTAAAAGCTTGCTGAATGTAGGTCTTAGTTTCTTATTCCACTGCTTGTAATGAACACACGACCCAAACAACCTAGAGTAACAAGGGGGTCTTTATTCCACCTTAGGATTTCAGATTACGCTTCGCTGACAGAAGCCATAGCAAGAGAGTTTCTAGAAGGACCCACCACATCGCATCCACAGCCAGAGCAGAGGAATGAGGACCAATGTATACCTGCTAACTTGTCAGTTGACTAAGTTCTAATCAGCTCACTCTCTCTACCTTATCCATCTGCCCAGCGAATGATTCCACCTATTATGATGTGGGTTTTCCCACATCAATTATGCAATTAGACAGTCTCCCATAGAGATTACCTTAATTAGGTAATTCCTCAGAAGTGTACCTGAAGGTTCAGTTTGAAATGTCAAGTTGTCACCTTACGCTTACCGGCACACTGAGACTTGAGGCTTGGATGTGGGATGTAACTGTTCCTTTCCGTATCTGTTTCCATTTCTCCCCCCACCCCCATCAAATCCCTTCCTCCAGGTCCTCTCTGGCCGTGCCCTCTCCATGGTGTGAGTACGTTCTCCAACGTGAGTCTTTCCCATTGCCCTCAGTACATTCCTCTCTCTGCTCGATCCCCCTGCAGGTTTCCAGTCCCCTCCTTCTTGTCACTGCCGGCCCTGGCCTAGCCACTGGGGCCACCCCCTCAGCCTTACCGTGCTCTCCCTCGGTCCTTGCCACTGCTTATTGAGGAAGGAAAAAGGAAAGGGGACTCAGAAGAGAGAAGAAAAGGAAAGCAAGCCTTGTTTCCCTAATCTGGCTCGTACTGAACTCTGAAAGAGACTGCTGTGTTAAAAATAACATTCTTGCACATTTTTTTTGAATATTAACCTGGAGCCAAGCAGTATTCTAAAGAGCTTTAGCTAACTGAATCCTTCCCAGGCCATTCCAATCAGGCATTGTTTGCTCCGTATTTCAACTGAACCTGGATCCCCGCAACGTGCAGTCCAAGGACACGGAGCTCTGGAAGGCTGGGCGGATGGAAGTGCTGAAGTCTGGTGCCACCCAGCCCTGTCTCCTTCTGGGAGACTGAGACAGAACACAGATTTGGTCATGGAATTATAGAGGAACCTCAGAGATGGTGGGACGCTTGCCTGGACTAATCTAGTGGGGAACTGTGACGAAAGCTGAGCCATGGGAGAGAGGCCGAGGAAGCAGCATGGGAGGCACAGCTGCTCTGGGGAGGTGGGCTGGGAAGACCACCATGTGCACGTTGTCGGCTTTTTCTCTGGAAGATTCTTTGCAACCGGAAGGAGCACAAGCAGAGGCTGTCTCTAGTCTTGCTAGCTTGAATTTCGGGGATTTGAACCTGGGGCTAGTAGGACTAGCAGGGACTAGGGACAAATGACAGAAGGGCAGGGACCTTCTAAAAGAATTAACTGGAGTCCCCAGGTTAGGGGGAAATGACAGAGGAGCACATATTGTGGTTGGTTTATGCCATAGAATATCACTCATTAGTAAAAAAGAAAAAAACAAGAACCAGGATGAAAATGTAGCTTGTAGCTCAGTGGGAGGGATTAGCTTCCATTCCTACCGTGGGGGAGGGGGGGTGGGAGGGATAAGAAGGAGGAGGAGAAGCAGGAAGAGGAGGAAGATGAGAAGAAAAGGAAGGAAGAAAGGAAGGTAGGGGAAAGGGAATGAGAGAAAGAGAGAGGTAATTAGGAAAAGGAAAGAAAGGAAGGGATAAAGGAAAGGAAAAGGAAGTTAATCAGACCATGCTCACCTATATTCCTCTTATCCAGGAGTCTGAGGCAGGAGGATTCCAAATTTGAAGCTAGCCTGAGCTACATAGTAAGATCCTGCCTCAAAAAAAAAAGCTCAATAAATAAATACCAAGTACTGACATAGGAAGCTACGTGGGTCAGTCTACAGCATTTTGCAAGAGAGAAACCTGCGCAGAACAAATGTCCTGTACTGTGTGGTTCCATTTCTCTGAAGTTCTAAAATAGGCACAGCTCAGTGAGACCCCTGGGGGGCGGGGGGAAGGTCATCTGGAGTGGAGCTAGGAGTGGCCCAGAAGGGTTGACTGAAGCAGAGAAGTTTCTGGAACTTTGGGAAGCTCTGTCTTAATTGGTGTGTGGGTAACATATGTATTTTCATGTGTCAAAACCGGACAGCTAAAATGAGGGTGCTTAAATGTATACAAATTTTACCTTAAAAGAAGAATCGTGGGTGTGAAAAAATTACTAGTGAGTCATGCCTGGGGGGTGGGCAGATGATGCCAGGATGGCAGGGGTGGGTCGCCGTTGGCACAGGGTGGTGCGTACAGGAGGTGATTTACACTTGGGAACTCACTGTGCACGTAGGTGAGATGTCAACTGTTCAGGGGGCCTCAAATGTTTATGAGGGATCTGAGGATCCGAACTCAGGTCCTTGTGCTTGTGAGGTGTCCATCTAGTAGGTTTCAGTTAAGCAAAGGGAAGGTTCTTTGTCCTAGCACCAGGGATATGTGTGTGTGTGTGTGTGTGTGTGTGTGTGTGTGTGTGTGTGTGTGTGCACATGTGCATGCGTGTGTACCTAAGGAGATTTGAGTGTGTGCATATCATGACATCGGGTCTTCACATGGGATCTTTAACAGCCAAACATCTAGTTTCATACTCTAGAGAGTCTGAGAGGACCGGGCAAGAGGTAGCTGGACCAAGACACACAAGTGCCCACACTAACACATCCTCAGACCTCCCTTCAAAACAGCGATTTAAATCCTAGTCTTGACATTCTCCCAATGCATGTAAGTAGAAACACTTTCTTCTGAGAACAATAGCGTACCTCCTCCAATTAAGGAATTAATTGCTTTTCACTTCCTAAATTAGATTGCTTCTTGGGAGGCATGTTTGAAAAAAACATACCATCTAAATAATAAAGCGCTGGTCCTCTGCCTGGCCAGACAGTTGGCTCCCCTGCGTCACTACCCTGGTGCAGGTTGGGTGTGGGCACCATACATACACCCGACAGAGATGGGCAGCGCCTGTGGGGTTTCACACCTGCACCCAAGGGACCACTGCTCCGTCAGGGGTGGTCTCACCCACTGCATGTGGAGCCACGTGAGGCTGTGAGTTAACTGGAAATTGACATGAAATCCCATCTAGTCAGGGTCTTCCAGATGGGCTTCCGGGCACTCAGGTAGCTGTCCTTCCTGTGCATGGGGCTCTGGGTATGAGCCAGGAAATGGTGGGTGGCATTAGGTTATGGGCATTAACTGTGGGTAGTGAGAAAGTGGAACAAGAGGCACCTTCCCATAGCCTGACTTCATCTGGGGCCCCTCAACTCAGTTTGAGTGGTGTCCTTCTGCCCCCCTCCCCAGCTCCACTGCGCTGGGAATCAGCTTGACCCCATAGAAATCCCAAGCCCAGCCTAATCCCACGAGTCGCATGACCTGCCTGTGTCCTATCAGCCCATGACTGTGGCGACACCTGCTTGCTTCCCTGGGTCGTGTGACCTCAGTTGAAGTCATGTGTGCAGAGATGCTGGCTCCAGGCCCCAGGCCCACTTTCTGGACTGGAAGCCCTTCAGGAGGTGCTTGGCCCTGGCAGAAGTGCAGCCCATGTGAAGTGGTTTGGCCCCTGCTCTCTGCCTCTGCCTTTTGTCTTCCTGGTTTCTGCAGTCTCCCCCGCTTCCTCTGTCTGCCTCGTCCTGCCAAATTGTTCATTCACCGGCTAGAGCACACTGTGTACCATGCCTTGTACGCAGTGCTAGAGAATCAGGCATAAGCAAAATAATCTGGTACTGAGGAGATGGCTCAGTCAGGAAGGTGCTTACCTTGCAAGCAAGAGGACCCAAGTTCAGTCCCCAGACCCCACATTAAAAAAAAAAAAAAAAAAGGAGAAACTATTGAGACAGAATCCCATCTGTAGAATCACATGCATGAGGATCGTGGAGAGCCCAGCCTGGGGCGCCCCTGAGTCCTAGTTCTCTCTTCTCCTCCGCAGGAAATCATCACCTCCATCCTGCTGAGTGGGCGAATCGGACCCAACATCCAGCTGGCCGAGTGCTACGGGCTGAGGCTCAAGCACATGAAGTCGGACGAGATCCACTGGCTGCACCCGCAGATGACGGTGGGGGAGGTGCAGGACAAGTATGAATGTCTGCACGTGGAAGCCGAGTGGAGGTAGGAATGGAGCCCTCCCCGGGTGACTCCCCAGCCTCTTCTAGAAAAATCTAAGGTGCATTCTAGACTCAGTCTTCCTGGACTGTCTGATACAAGTGGTTCTGGGGCTTAGCGAGGGCTCACAGGGGATCCTTACCCCAGGGTAGAAATCTAGAACCATCCTTAGGACAGATGAAGGTTGAAGGAGAGTTGTGAAAATGGCTCAGTGTTTAACGCCTTTGCCTTACAAGGAAAAGGACATGAGTTCAAATCCCCAGATCCCATGTAAAAATGCCAGGTAGATATAGCGGCGTCCTGCAATTCTGGTCCTGAAAGGCAGAGTCTGGAAAGTCTCAGGGCAAGGCAATCACACACACACACACACACACACACACACACACACACACACACACACATTTTCTTACACACATGCCCTTCCATAAAACACACCAAAACAAAAGGTTAAAGGGGAGCAGAGGATGGGGTGGCTAGAGAACCCTAGTCAAGGGCTGGCCTGGGGCAGCTAAGGCAACCAGTTTCTAAGAAGGAGAAGAGACAGAAAATGTGATTAGCTCTGCCCAGTGCCCGCCGGCCACCTCTGTCGGGGCTCTCCACACAGTCACAGGGCGGGGAAAGAAACTCCTCTTGACGCACGCTCAGGGGCCATGTGGACAGTCTGCATGCTGGAGGGAGGGTAGAATGGCTTCTGCCCTGTGCACCCTGCCCTGACTCCCTCATGTCTTCTCACAGGTATGACCTTCAAATCCGCTACTTGCCAGAGGACTTCATGGAGAGTCTGAAGGAAGACAGGACCACACTGCTGTATTTTTACCAACAGGTGAGACATTTCCTCAGGGTCTTACTGCACTTTAAACCTGAGTCTTGTCCATCCTCTTCTGGGAAGAGGGAAAGGTCAAGTCCAGCCCCCAGAAGGCTTTCTCTCTCTCTCTCTCTCTCTCTCTCTCTCTCTCTCTCTCTCTCTCTCTCTCTCAATTTGTGTGCATCAGAGGGCATTGTGTGTGCCTGTGGAGACTCATGATTGACACTGGGACACCCTGGGTGGCTACTACCTCCACTTTGCTTTGCTCTGGGGTTTCCCAGAGCTCCAACTTCCAGGGCAAGAAGTATAGGCTGCCCCCTTTTCTGCCTGGCATTTTTTACATGGAATCTGGGATCTGAACTCAGGACCTTCTGTTTGCAAGGCAGAGGCTTAACCCTTGAGCCATCTCTCCAGATCGTAGAAGGCTCTCTTGAGGCTGCTCCTTTGGCTACAGTCAGTGCCTGTGGTCTGGGTCCCTCTTAGCTGCTTGAGTGCAGGTCAACTCATCCCAAATGCTCCCAACTGCTCTTGGGCTTCTGTGGTGGCCAGGGAGCTGGAAGAGCTCTAGGCTCAGGTTGGACACACCAGGGTTCTAGCCCAGGACATCCATTGACACCCAGGGGCTTCATTTACCTGCTCAAAGCTGTTTCCTCATCCATGGATGATAACAACCTGGACCAGGACCTGCTATCCTGGCAGTGTGCTGGGGAACCGGCCAGAGGAAGACTCAGTCCCTGACTTGTAGCCCTGGCCAGTGCCCGGGTTTAAGTTACATGCACAATGTTTAAACCAAAGATGAACCAGTGGGCTCTCCTGAGCTGTCTGAGCTTCTCCCACATACTCCTGGAGGAAAGTGTCCCGCACAGCACCCGCGCAGAGTAAGCATTAAGCAGCGATGTTAACTTTTAGCTCCCACCTTTCCTCCTTCCTGGTTCACTGGACAGCAAGCCAGATGGTTAATGGACCCTGGGTGATGTCTATTCCCAGGTACAGCAGGGTTTTTGATAGATTACTGACTCTACCAAATCTTAGTATTGTCTCTTTACCAACAGGTGAGACGTGTCCTCAGGGTCTTACTACACCTTAAACCTGAGTCTTGTTCATCCTCTTCTGGGAAGAGGGAAAAGTCAAGTCCAGCCTCTAGAAGGCTCTCTCTCTCTCTCTTTCTCTCTCTCTCTCTCTCAGTGGTGTGTGCATCAGAGGGCACAATTAGTATATATACATACATATATATGTATTATATATATCCTTTTTTTTCTGTCTCTTTCTTCCTCCTCCTTCCTCTCTCTCCTTTTCTTCCTTTCTTTTTCTTTCTCCACCTCCTTTCTTCTTCCTTTTCTTTCTGTCTCTCTGTCTCTCTGTCCCCCCCACCCCAGCACCACGGATTGCATCCAGAGCCTCACATGTGCTAGGCAAACATTTTTCCATAAGTTAAGTCCTCTTCAGTCCTTTTATTGTGAGGCAGGTTTTCTTTGAGGTAGCCAGGCTGACCTTGACCTCACGTTGCAGCCCAGGGGGACTTCAAACTTGAACTTGTACTCCACCTGCCTCAGTGTCCATAGCAGCGGAGGTCACAGGTCTGAACAACCAGGTTTGGCTTGGTTTCTTCTCTTCAAACCAGAAGTGTGGGACAGACTGAGTCTGTAATTGCTTGTCTGCAGTGGAGTACACATGAACCATACCTAGCTCAGGAGGTACCAGGGTGGTTTTTTTTTTTTCCTGCACTGCTGCTCAGAATGGAGATAAAGGCTTGAGCTTGACCTCTGACCTTTCTCCCACCAGCTCCGGAATGACTACATGCAGCGTTATGCTAGCAAGGTCAGCGAAGGCATGGCCCTGCAGCTGGGCTGTCTGGAACTCAGGTAGGCGACTCTGACCTGGCACAGTGCTGGGTTGGCTGACTCAATCCTTGGGTCCAGGGTAGGGCGTGAGCGCGGTCATGTGAGAGCCAGGAAGCAGAGGAGAGCAGACGGGCCAAAGTGTTTGCATTCTGGTCTTGATGATACACAGAAGAGAAAGGTCAACGGTCATCCTGCCCTGTCTTCTCCACCTGGCCCGCCCTGCCTTTACTGCCCGCTCCCTGCTTCTCCCATCTGCTCATCACCACTGCTGTCACTCAGCAGTCAGCAGCTAAGCTCAGGGACTAGTGGATGGCAGGGTTCCACTGGGCTGTCTGGAGCTGCTCCCCAGAGCCACAAGGCATTTAGCCTGTGTGTGTGGAGCTGTGCTCTCAGACAGTGTGGAGGAGACTGTCGGAGGCAGAAGGAATCCATCCCAGTCTTCACAGCCATTAATCTTGCCCAAGGACGTCAGGAAGAAGGGGTCAGAACTGCTTCTGGACGGAAACAAAAGATTCCACCTGGCAGATAATGGCTGGGGCAGACCCGGGGCTCAGGGGGAGGAGAAACCTTGACTGGCGAGTCCCAGGATGGGGGCTTGGAGGTGCAAGAGGAGGCTGTCAGTGGAAGCTGTGGCCATTGGAACAGCAGACTGATGACATCATTTAGAAGGACGGTCTGAGAGACTAAGCCTTACTCTTGGCTGTCGGGAGTAGCATAGTCGATCTGGACAGAAGAGGACTGAGTGGCTAGACCTGTACTTCTACCCTGGTATTGACTAAGGCTGTACCCCAATTTCACCACCACCTTCTTCCCAGCTTGCATACCCCCCCATTTATGTTACAAATAGTAGGTATAACATTGTTTGAGGAGGGATCAGTACACCAAGGAGTTCCTGCCCCTACTCTTGGACCTGTGGTCTGGTGTATCTGGTCAGGATCTTGGAAGAAGCACTTGCAAGCAGCCTCCCCGTGACTTGGATGCGGTCAGTCTCATCAGAGTGGCTGGGAGGAGTTTTGGGACTATTCCTACTGGAAGTCAGGGCAGTCTGTCTCAACCAACGAGGCTCCCTGAGGAGCCTTCCTTACAACCACTGAGAGTAAAGGTGGAGCTCAGAGCTGGTACTCCAGGCAAGGCTGCAAAGCTTGTGGCTCTCTGCCCGCTCTGCCTTTTGAGATGACTACAATCCTGTCACCAGTGGCAGCTTCCCTTGGAAATGAGACAATTCTGAAAAGCCATTACATTCACCTGTGGTGATTGCTTTGCGGCTCCAATGAGTCCCCTGTCCAGCAGCCATCACTTAGATTCTATTTAATCACTTAGATTCTATTATGGTCTTGCACCTTCTGACACTGCTCCCCAAGTTGTTATTAGTTGTGGCTCAAGCACCTAACAGCAGCGCTTGCTCATGGGCTGGAAGACCAGTCAGGTATCTGATGCAGCTCCTGAAGACCATCTTATTGGGAGTGTGGGGGGGACCTGCTTTCTAGTCCCCTCAGATCTGATCACCTTGGGGTTGTCCCCAAAACTATGCTTGTTTCCGGAGTCTGGGCATCAGCTCCCTGTCTTACCCATTGACCACTAAGACACAAGGTTGTGGTGTTCTGGAGATGACATGGAAGATGCCAGTGTATGACCTAAGAGGGTTCCAGGCCGAGTGATCGTGAAATGGAAAAGGTGCAGTGCAAGGTTGTGCAAAATGGCCAGATGATGGGAGACTTTCAAACAGAGGATGATGGTAGGATTTCAAGCAGGGGATGATGGGAGGTTTTCAAGCAGGGGATGATGGCAGGTTTTCAAGCAGGGGATGATGGGAGGTTTTTCAAGCAGGGGATGATGGCAGGTTTTCAAGCAGGACTACCATTGCTTCTCACCTAGACTTAGAATTCTTCTGATAATTAGACCCTAAGGCAGCATCTTCCAGGGCTGTGGCCTTGGGCTGAAAACCATGGACAGAAGTCCCCTCTGCTGATGTCATGGATTGCACAACCCACCTACGGATACATAAGAGTCATGGCGTGGGGCGGGAAGGGGGTTTGGGGGGGTTAGTCTGTCCTTTCCGAGCTTCAAGAACACATATGATGTGTGCACAGGACATCGCCCCTCAGAGGACTCGATGTTACTGAGCAGAATTGGACTGATCTTAAAGCACAGAGGGTCAGATGCAGGCTGAATGGTCACCTGGGGCCTTCATTACCCACTTAAACTCTCTGTGCCTTCTTTTCTCCACCCATAAAATGGAAATGATAATAGCAATAACCATGCAAGGCTGTTCATGACAGGGACCGAAGTGTTCTGTAGTTCATTATCTGTTATTCATTTACTCATCTGAGTTCTCTTTCCCTGCATTTATTAATCACTGATCTTTGAACCCAGGGCTTCACATATGCTAGGTGTGTGAAGGCATGTATGAGTCACACCCTTGGCCTCTGTTTAATTAGCTTTGAATGGTTTTGTTGCTCAGAGACGGTCTTAGCAAGACTGAGCAGAAGATTGCAGCTTCCCCTGGCCGTGCACACACACAGCCTCCTCCAGCAGAGACATGATAGCTGTGGTTGATGAATGTTCCCGATGCACGTCTTCATCCAAAGGCCAGAGTTCACACCAAGGGTTGGTTTACCGCCCTGAACATCTCTACCTACTCATCTCTCCCTCCCCCAACCTGCCACCACTGGTATTTATTATTGTCTCCATACCTTTGGCTTTCTCAGGGCGTCATATAGTCAAAGTGACAGCTCTCTGATATTCTTTGCTTTGTTAGAGGCGTTTTATAACTGCCTCGTATATTATTTCACCTAATTATACCACTATAAATGAACATGTGAAATCCATGGGCTATATGCTAGAAATCAGTTGGCAGAAAACCAAATAACTGATCCTCCTTCACCTGAGACAGCCAGGAACATTGCCTGAACCCAGCAGAGCCCCAGAAAGTTCTGAGCTAGAAAAACACAGTGAATGTATAACCCAAGGCTTGTAAAGTAATGATTGATAAACAAAGATTAAGATTAGAGAAAGAATACTCACTTTGCTTTGGTTTAACAGGAATTTGACCCTCGTAGTAACTTCCAGATGTTGGTAATAAGTTAATATTTCTATCCCTGTTTAGAAAAAAAACACAACCAAGTGGATTTTGAATGTGTGTGTTTATTTTATGAGATCCTTAACGCCCACTCAGTCAAGAACCTGCACCTGACAACATACTGCTACCACCTGGTGTCGTTTGCTCAGAATTGCAGGGTCAGGCTGGGGAGAGCCAGCCTAGAGGGCGCCTCAAACAACTTCTGATCCTCCTGCCTCCATCTCCCAAGTTTCTGTCTCACACAGGGACACTAGCGTGGACACACACACACATGAACACACACTCATGTAAGCACATAAACACATATGTATGCACCCCACACACTCATGCACTTGAAAATGGAAAAAGAGAAACACAGATTAATTTTTAGAGGTGAGAAATAATATGTACAAAACATGAATAATTATCACATCAGGAGACAGGATTGTGAATCGTTTTTCTTCTGCTAATTCTGAAGTTTCACATGCACTACGATTACTCTTTCTCTCTCTCTCTTTCTCTCTCTCTCTCTCTCTCTCTCTCACACACACACACACACACACACACACACACATACACACACACAGTATTAACTAAGACAGCAAACAAGCAAAAAGAAATCCAGAAGGAAAGCAGGACCCAAGCCTGGGGTGGCATCCTGGGTTGTTTGTTTACAGAGGGAGATCAGCTAGAGAGTCGGGTAGTCCGGATCTGGATCCCTTCTCACACAGAGCCCAACTGCAGTCTCTTAAGAATGGAATTTGTGGGGTTTCCTTTTATGCAATTATTCTACATGTTGCCGATAAATCTATGACCAAACCAACCAGCTTAAGGGACCAAGGGGTTTCATTTTCGTTTATGATTGTCCAGTTGCAGTTCTTAATCCAGTTCAGCAACAGAGCTCACCCCAACACCAAGGGTCAAGGGAACTGGCCACACCAAACCCACAGAACTGCTGAGAGGGACAATCCTTACTTGCCAGACCAGCATGCCTGATCAAGTATACAGAAGGATGCCAATTTCTCCAACCAGGTCCCTCTATCTTTTTCACCTGCCCAGGGACTAGCCCCACCCACCAGGGGCCGGACCTCTCTGTCAATTAGACAATCTCCTACAAGTTTGCTCAGGGCTTAATTATCGAGTCTTTACAAATGTGCCCAGAGCCTCGAGCTTTAAACTATCAAGTTGACACATGTATCTAACTCTGACACCTTTCCTTACAGTTTACAAACATCCAGTTTTGCTGCTCTGCTAACTTTGTCCCTACCAGCGATCCCTGCATCTCCTTGGGGAAGGGCGCTTGCAGGGCAGCACTCTGACATGGAGGGTGCTGCTGTGAGGACTTTGTTCCCCAGACTTCCCGTCACTCTCTCCCCAGGCGATTCTTCAAGGACATGCCCCACAATGCACTTGACAAAAAGTCCAACTTTGAGCTGCTAGAGTAAGTCCGCTCTTCTTTTTCTGTCCTTAGTCATCCCCAGATCAGAGCCCAAGGGGCCCATATCCATGGTCCCTAAGCCCTCTTTACCCCCTACCCCCTACCTTCACTCTACCCGTGGCTGGTCAGAAGTCCACTGGGGGAAAGGGGTGTGTGCCAAATGCTGCTTCCGTTTCCCTCCTTTCAGAAAGGAAGTGGGTCTGGACCTGTTTTTCCCAAAGCAGATGCAGGAGAACTTGAAGGTGAGGAAATCAGCAAGTTCTGTGTGGTGCAGGTTCCCAAGATCAGATCTAGAGGGGTCCTCAGAGAAGCCAGGGCATCTGCTGTCTGGAGCCCTCTAGTTATAAGACAGCTACTGTAGCCCCACGGCCCTTCTGTGACTGAGAATCAGGATGGACGTGCTGGATTCTGCCTGTCCCCACTTTGGACCCCTGGGATGCCATCTCTCCCATTTACCCTTACAGGGGGAGGGAGAACCTCTCTGGAGCTAGCAGTGGAGTGGGAGGGTGGGCTTTAAGGGAACCCGTGTAGGCAGCTGTCATGGCAGGGACTCTGGGGGCTGGGCTATAGCCATGAGCCACCTGTCAGTCAGACTTAAGGCAGGAACCCCAGCAAGGCCCAGGGCTTGATGTAGCCCCCACAACCCCTCCGCAGCCCAAGCAGTTCCGGAAGATGATCCAGCAGACCTTCCAGCAGTACGCATCGCTCCGGGAGGAGGAGTGCGTCATGAAGTTCTTCAACACCTTGGCGGGCTTTGCCAACATCGACCAGGAGACCTACCGCTGTGAACTCATTGTAAATGCCTCCTGGGTCTCTTGGCTGGGGCTCCGGAGAGGAAGGAGGGGGTTGGATGTTGGTCTCTAAGTCTGGAGGTGGGCGGGGAGGGGAAGTGAGGAGGGGGCTGAGCTGTGGTAAGATTTAGAGTGGAAGGGATGTAGAGAGTAGAGGTGGGCAGCATGGGAAAACAGCCCCCTTTCTCTTTTCACTCCAGCAAGGATGGAACATTACCGTGGACCTAGTCGTTGGCCCCAAGGGTATCCGCCAGCTGACAAGTCAAGATGCAAAGGTACAGAGAGCCCAAGGGTGGGCGCCCCGCGTGGGCCTTGCCCAGCTCCTATGCTGTCTCTCAATCAGCTCTGTTCTTCCCACGGCTCAGATCAGAGACTGTATAAGGCCAGGCCCTCGGTGTGGGTTCAGTGAGGTGTGGGGGACTGCAGCGTGGGACAGATGGTTCATTACTCCCCACAAGAAGGCACTGCATGGCGGGGGGAGGGGGGGATCCAGGGAGGAGGAAGAGAAGGATGCTGTTGTTCTCTGGCTCTAAGGGGAGAGTTGTGTTTGTCAGGATGATTCCCTGGAGTTCCAGAAGGCTAGACCTAGTTCTGGTTCTCCTGCCAACTTGGCATATGACTTCAGACAATACTGGCTCTATGGAGACTCCGCTTTTCCTTCTGCAGTGGGAGGGTCTTGAGCTACCAGGCTGGTCCTTCCAGCCTTACTCTCTCCATCCTTGAGAGAGACTCTGGGTTTCTCCTCCCCACTCTATCCTGACCAATCTGTTTGGCTGGATCCTGAGTGGGATGATCTTCAGGATTCTCCCGCCTCTTCCACAGCCCACCTGCCTGGCTGAGTTCAAGCAAATCAAGTCCATAAGGTGCCTACCGCTGGAGGAGGGCCAGGCAGTCCTGCAGCTGGGCATTGAAGGTGCCCCACAGGTGAGCGACTCTGGGAGCTCTGTGGGAGGAGCCAGGAGCTCTGTGGGGGGAGCCAGGAGCTCTGTGGGAGGAGCCAGGAGCTCTGTGGGAGGAGCCAGGAGCTCTGTGGGGGGAGCCAGGAGCTCTGTGGGAGGAGCCAGGAGCTCTGTGGGAGGATCCAGGAGCTGTGGGAGGGGCCAGGAGCTGTGGGAGGGGCCAGGAGCTCTGTGGGGGGAGCCAGGAGCTCTGTGAGGGGAGCCAGGAGCTCTGTGAGAGGAGCCAGGAGCTCTGTGGGAGGAGCCAGGAGCTCTGCGGGAGGAGCCAGGAGCTCTGTGGGGGGAGCTAGGAGCTCTGTGGGAAGAGTCCAGGAGCTCAGTGAGAGGAGCCAGGAGCTGTGGGAGGGGCCAGGAGCTCTGTGGGAGAGTCACTGTGGCTGGGACTCAGGCAGACTCATCAGGCCAGCAGTGTGCCAGGGACTCTCTGTTCCAGGCATCTTGCTAAGAAAACAGTACCCAGTACCCAAACAAGGTACTAGGATAGTGGTCAGTTATATAGAAATTCAGGAAACATTTTTTTCTTTTTATTTCTTCATTCCTTCCTTCCCCCTTCTTTATTTCTTTTTTCTCTTTATTTCTTTTTTCTTTATTTTTTCCTCCCTCTCTCCCTCCCTCCCTCCCTCCCTCCCTCCTTCCCTCCCTCCTTCCCTCCCTCCCTCCCTCCCTTCTTTCCTTTCTTCTTTCCTTCTTTCCTTCCTTCCTTCCTTCCTTCCTTTCTTCTTTTCTTTCTTTCTTTCTGTGTGTCTGTGTATGTGCGTGTGTGTGTGCATGCACACATGTGCAGGTGCACGCAAAGGACAGAGGGGTGCATTGCATCTTCCTCTCTGCCTTGTCTCCTCGAGACAGGATCTCACCCTGAACCCGACGCTTGCCCTTTCAGCTTGACCGTCTGGTCAGCGAGCTCCCAGGATGTGCCTGTCTCCCCTCCTCTGCCCACATAGCACTAGTTCACAGGTCGTACCTGGTTTCTGACACTAGTGCTGTAGATTTGAACTCAAGCCCACTACTTGCACGGTGAAGACTCTTTATCAACTGAGCTATCACACCAGTCCAACATTATTTTAATGTCAAGCGAGAAAGTTTTAGGGCCCATCAAGGTGCCTGGATATCAGGTACAAACTGAGAAGTCTAACATTCACCAAGAAAGTGACTTGGAAATCAAGACCTGGGGAACACAGGACTCTCTCTGTGTGTGTGTGTGTGTGTGTGTGTGTGTGTGTGTGTGTGTGTGTGTGCTTGTCTGTATCAGAGAGACTTACAAGTGCTGTGTACTTTCTCTATACTCTTGCCAACCTGTATTTCCCCTAATCCCACCCACTTCTCATCTTTTGTCTGTACACTCTGGGCCGGTACATGGCACGAGGCATTGTGCTGCCTACTCAGAAACTAGACTAAGTGAGACCCAGAACCGGCCTTGGGAGAGGAGGGAGCTCAAGAGAGGCGGTGGGCAGAATGACCAGCTCGCCCTCTGGTGGTTGTCTTCTGGAATAGGCGCAGAGCCCCAGGAAGACATGGGAGGAATCTCATAGGGATGGAGCCAAGTCAGGTGGGGGCCACAGGGTAGCAGGCTCTAAGGCGACTTGGAGATTCACCTTTGGCCCGCCTCTTATCTGCAGACCTTGTCCATCAAGACCTCTTCCCTGGCAGAGGCGGAGAACATGGCGGACCTCATAGATGGCTACTGTAGGCTTCAGGGAGAACATAAAGGCTCTCTCATTGTACATCCCAAGAAAGGTAGGTCCTCCTTGGCAGCAGACTCACCCAGAGGCTGATGGCAGAGGGCAGAGAAAAAAGACACTGGCCCTCAGTTAAAGGCAAAGGTCTTCGGAGGGTAGGGAGAAGGCAGGGCATCCTGGTCAGCTATAGACACTTACCTTAGTCAGCCCCCATCCCTCCCCCCCCGCCCTGGGTCCTGCTGGTCTGCATGGTCAGGAGCAGTCCTCTGGAGACCTCTGGAAGATGAAGCCGTGGGTGGCCTGTGGTAGGTTCCTCCTGCATGTGAACCTGCTTTGGGGACAGTGGGTGTGACTGCAGCATGTGACATGGTCAGGCAGAAGCTTGAAAGAGGCTTCCCGTGAGCCTGCCCGGCTGTACCTTAATGCTGAGAGAGAACCGTAGAAACAGTGAGCCTCATGTCCCTCGCACTAACACTCCCTTCTCTGACCCCTTCTCCAGATGGTGAGAAGAGAAGCAGCCTGCCTCAGATCCCTACGCTGTGAGTACAACACAGGGCCCTGAGCCCAGCCTGGGGAGCCGGGAGAGGGAAGAGTGGCAGGGAGTCCCTGCCCCCCACTGTTCCTGAGAGAACCACAGAGCCCCAGCATTTGGATGGGCTACACGTTCTCCCCCCAGTGCATAGTGGCAGGAGTATTTCCCATTGCTGCCTGGTGCCGTCCTGAGGATTACTATCTTCTCTCGCCCCCTGGAGCCCTGGGCTGCATTCCCAGCTAGTTGTCAGCCAGGCTGACTGATTCTGAAGACACATGGGCCAGTGCTGGATGAGTGGACACTGGTGGGTGGACACGGTCGGCGTGAGGCTGCCAAGGGGAACAGTTCCCGGCTTTGGGGTCAGCAGTTCCTGTCCTCTTACCTGCAGAAACCTGGAGGCCCGGCGGTCCCACCTCTCAGAAAGCTGCAGCATAGGTAAGCATGCCCTCCACACCATCTGCCTCTGCCCAGCCCTGCTTCTGCTTGCTCAGCTCCGCATCCTCCTTTGATGTTATGACATTGCCAAGCCCCCCCCCAATTCCTGAAGACCACCTTCTATGTCTTAATGATGACTGTAAAATACCATTCACTGAGATAGCAGATGTGCAGGGAATGCTTGTGTGGCAGTGATGCGTTTATCTAGGTCAAACAAAACACACAGATTGACTCAAAAACAGGTGTTATTTTCTCCCAACTCTGGAGGCTGACGAGCCCAAGATCAAGGTGGCTTCTGTCCGGCAAGGGCTCTCTTCCTGGTTTGCTACCGTGCTATGTGTTCATACAGTGGCAAGTGAGCTCTAGTCTCTCTCTCTCTTCTTAGAAGGACACTCAACAGGGAGTTCCTTCCTTATAGAATCCTAATCACTTTCCAGAACATAGTGTGGGGGAAGGTTGAAACACAGGGGTTTTGGGAAAACGAAAATGTCCAGATCATATCAGTGTTAGGTGGGTGGCAGGTGTTACTTGGAGCTTGCCCTGAGAAGCACAGCTGGGAAAGAATAAGCATGGACTCAAGCCCCGAGGTGCCCTCAAAGCCTGAGATAGGGCCTTGACCTCAGGCTGCTCTGGCTGTAAGGTAGAGAGATGGTCTGCTTCCTGCCTCCTGACCCCATGCCCTGCACCTTTTCTTGTCACTGCAGAGTCAGACATCTATGCAGAGATTCCTGATGAGACCCTGCGCAGGACAGGAGGTAGGTCCTTGAGAAGGTAGGTCACCCTACCTCGGTGATCACAGTCCTGGGGACTGGCATTGTGAGGACTCACTGAGAAGGAGCCTTCCATCTTTCTTTCATCTGCTCCAACATGTGCTCAGATGGGGCACAGCTGGGCACCTTGGTTTGGAAGCTGAGATCATGCATGTTAACCTTCAGAGGCTCTGTGCCACTCTAGAAATGTGGACTAGACCACCTAAGACCAATTGATGGTTTTTCCTGGGATCTGAGATGATAGAATATTCTAGATCCCACTTCCCAATCTAGCCCCTGGGTCTTATTTGGGGTGTTGTCCCAGGGTGGGATTCTTAAGGGTTCTGAGGCCTACAAGTACTTGGGTTGTCCAGGGGAGACCAGCTGGGTTCTAAGCTCTGGGACATCCTGTTCTCTCCCTCTGTGTAGGTCCGCAGTACGGCGTCTCCCGTGAAGATGTGGTTCTTGATCGTATTCTTGGCGAAGGCTTCTTTGGGGAGGTCTACGAAGGGGTCTACACGAATCACGTGAGTCCCGGCCACTTTTTTCCATCTGTCTGCAGGATGAGGTACGAGTTTGTAACAGTTACTCTTTACTATTGCTGTGAGAGAGCACTCAAAGTCAAGCAACTTAAGGGAGAAAGGGAGATTGATTCAGCTTATGGTTCCAGAGGGGAGATAGTTTCTCATGGTGGCATGGCTGGCTGGCCAAAGCTGGAGGAGGCTAAGTCACTGCAGACATCTTAGAGGCTGAGAGCTGCAAGACTGCTTGCTGCAAAGGCAGACTTCTCCTGGAGGTAGGGTGGGACTAATCCACCTTAAGACCCACCCCTTGTGACTGCCTTCCTCCAGCAAGGCTCCACCTCTCAAAGTGCCATGACCTTGCCAAACACATTTCAGACCATGACACAGTCCATTAGAGGCCACATCTGCCACATGGTGAATCCCCACCGACATAGCTGGAGACTAACCACTGGTGGGTGGCAGGGATGAGAATCGTTCTAAGAAAGGAGGCAATGTATAGGGATGGAAACAACAGAAACGGGACAGTCTCTGGGCTTGTCAGGTCGCTGAAGGGCAGCCTGGAGAAAGGTAGAGCCCCAGGGCATGGGCAGAGCCACCAGTAAAGACAGAGAAGCAGGCCCGGCTCTCCTCCGACAGAGCCCCAAGTGTTCTTTGCCACATGCCCACGAGCCTCAGGGAGATTAGTGATCGCCTGGGTCAGCACTGGCTTAAGCTGTCTGGGCTCTGAAGCCATGAAGCTTTAAAGAGAAAAAGGAAAGAAAAGAAAGGAGGTGATGCGTGTGCAGATACCAGGCCACCTGCCTTTCCTTGGCCCTTGGCAATGGTCAGGTCTGTTAATGGCCACGCTGAGACCCGAGAGAAGAAGCTATCCTCCATAGAAGCACTTAGCCCCGGCTCCCTGAACACACACACTTGTGTTGCAGAAAGGAGAGAAAATCAATGTGGCCGTCAAGACCTGCAAGAAAGACTGTACCCTGGACAACAAGGAGAAGTTCATGAGCGAGGCAGGTAGGCGTCCCTGGGAAGGGGCCACAGACGCCCCGGCCCGCAAAATTGGATTGGGTTAGAAGCCTGGAGAGGTTTGAGAAACAATGCCCTACACACACACACACACACACACACACACACACACACACACACAGAGACACACACACACGCACACACAGAGGCGGGTTTCATATCCTGTTTTTCCCAGGTGGGGTAGCAACTTGTATTTCTTTTATGTGATTGGGGCTAAGGAAATAGCTCCATGGGCTGGAGGGATGGCTCAGAGGTTAAACCTCTGCCTCAGAAGCAGAAGGACCTGAATTCAGATCCAGATCTCATGTGAAAAAAACACCAGGTGGAAATGGCGACAGCTGCACTCCCAACCCTGGAAGGCAAAGCTGGGAGACTCCAGAGCAAAGCATTAAGGAGGTAGAACAATCCAGGATGATTCCTAAAGTTGCCCTGGGCCTCCACAGGCACACCAAGTGTCCTCTTCTATACTCATCCACACACACACACACACACACACACACACACACACACACACACACAGGAAGTAGCTCCATGATTGAAGGCTTGCCTAACATGCAAGAGACTCTGTTTGATCCCCAGCACTGGGTGGAAGGATGGGGTGGGAATTTGTGCATGACCTTTGACCTGTGTGGTCTCCCGCTTGCCCGTGCAGTGATCATGAAGAACCTGGACCACCCGCACATAGTGAAGCTGATAGGCATCATTGAAGAGGAGCCCACGTGGATCATCATGGAACTGTATCCCCATGGGGAGGTGAGCTGGAGATGGCAAGCAGGGTGCCCCATGTTGTAGTAATGCTGCAGAAGCGCAGGCCATGGGGGCATTTAGAGCAGGGACCCTTTGTCAGCTTCCTGCCTCCTGTGTTCAGCTGTTGGGTAGAAGTCATCTTGCTGCCTTTGGGTTTTTCTTTTCCCCAAAGGATGGGAGGAGTTGGTGGGTGCTGGTAGCCTGGGGCAGGATGGATGATCCTGATATGTGGCCCCTTCGTCCTGCAGCTGGGTCACTACCTGGAACGAAACAAGAGCTCCTTGAAGGTCCCTACTCTGATCCTGTACTCGCTGCAGATATGCAAAGCCATGGCCTACTTGGAGAGCATCAGTTGTGTGCACAGGTAGGGGCGGCGTGGAGCGCCTTGTGCCTGCTCTCTCTGAAAGCCTTGATGGGCAGCGCTGGAGAGTAACGGAGGCCCGGGCTGGCTCTCCAGCCTGGGCCATGTCCGGGAGCTCACAGCCTTCAGTGCTCGGCCTCTATGAAACATTTCCTCACGAGGAAGCTGGGTGGTCATGTGGCTCTCGCGGGTCCGTTTCTGAGAGCAACTCTAAAGTCTGACCATGTAGCTCAGTCAGCCTTTTTTCCTCTGTGGTAAGTGCCAGGGGAGGGCCACCATCTTTCTCAGAGTTCCTCCTCTTCCTCCTCCTCCTCCTTCTTTTCCTCCTGCTCCTCCTCCACTCTATCCACTGGGTAGAGGGTCTGAGGAAGGAACTGGGTTAGACAAGTACCCAGTCTTTCAGACTCCACCCTGGTTCCCTGCACCCCAAAGCCCCCATCCCTGTGTCTGCAGAGTTGGCTCCTCCCACCAGCTCTGTTCTCATCCCTTTGGGGACATGATCCTTAAGGAGACTATGTTGGCGTGCTCAGGCCATCACTCAACATCACCTGTGTGACCTTGGTCCTGATTCTGTACAAAGATCATGTACAAGATGCGAGCATGCCTGCCTTCGCCTGTCCACTCACCCTCATCCACGCCAGACACTGTCCTAGAATATTGCGATCAAAATAGACAAAACCCCTTTTCTTGAGAAGCTTACATGAAGTTCAGATGTGGATGTGTCTCCTTGTTTCTGTGATGCTTTTACACTGTCTCCTAGTCGTAGAAACAGACATTTGGAGAGCAGAGCTGCCTGTAGAATCAGGCGGGCACTAGTTTGGGGTGATACAGATGTCAAGCATGCAGGTGATCCATCAGCGGGAGGGCTGAACCCTCTTCCTGTCTGAAACTTGCTAGAATGTTCCTTGGGCTCTTGGGCTGGCTCTCCTCACCTGTACTAGTGCCTTATCCTGGTCTCCGATTCTGCTTACAGGGATATTGCCGTCCGGAACATCCTGGTGGCGTCCCCCGAGTGTGTGAAGCTCGGGGACTTTGGTCTCTCCCGATACATTGAGGATGAGGACTATTACAAAGGTGAAGGGGTTTCCCAAGCACTGCTGGGTTCACTGAGTCCTAGAAAAAGGAAGGCTGAAGTTCAAAGGGTTCCAGGAGTCTCTAGAGAATAGGTATATTCTAGATCTTTCTTCCCTATGTAATACCTGTGAACCCCTTTGCCTACCCTAAGCCTCAGTGACACGTCTCCCCATCAAATGGATGTCCCCGGAGTCCATCAACTTCCGACGCTTTACGACAGCCAGCGACGTCTGGATGTTTGGTGAGTGGTGATTCGGGAGTCCACGGGAACGTCTGTGGCCTGCCTGGTGGCATGGGGAGACTCAAGGAACACGGTTTTCTCGCACCCCTTACATATCCAGGGTCAGCAAGAAGTTCCAGGGGAGGAGTCAGTGGTGGGACACAGTGACATGGGCTTGGAGCTGACCGCAGTTGTTCAGGCTGACCTCTCTTGAAAAGGGTCTTGGGGCAAGCATGCACCACCCAGCCAGCCCCAGGACTGTCTGGGGGCACCCTGAAGGGGGCCCTTAAAGACAATGGGAAGGTTTCTTTATGAGGAAGAAAGAGAATCCAGCTGGATGTGGATGGACACCCATCCCTGCACATGATGCATGAGTTCTGCAGTTGCTTCTGGAAAATCTTCTCATTGTTGCTTCCATTTTCTGGCTAGCGAAACGGAGCTCAGATGCGGTCAGGGACTTGCCTGAGATCACCCAGGCAGCACATGGCAGGACTAAATTGACAGCTCCTGCACTTTGTTCCTTCCCATGAGAATGTGCTAGTGGTTCCCACGGCAGCCTCTGCATCCTGATCCCACAGTACCTGACAGTGCCTTGTTAAGAGGTCTGGAGGGAGACAGGTGCATGCATATAGGTATAGGTTGTTGTTGGATGGACCATTGTGGAAAACTGGACCTGGGGGGGAGGGAAGACCTAGAAGAAGGTGAGGAAACAAGATGCTCTTTCTTCGGCTGGGTGGATCGCCACAGTTGGTCAGGGCAGGCTGGCCTCTCATGGCGCGGGCCCTGAGCCTTCCCCTCTGCCCCCAGCCGTGTGCATGTGGGAGATCCTGAGCTTCGGGAAGCAGCCTTTCTTCTGGTTGGAAAACAAGGATGTCATCGGGGTACTGGAGAAAGGGGACAGGCTGCCCAAGCCTGACCTCTGTCCCCCTGTCCTGTACACGCTCATGACCCGCTGCTGGGACTATGACCCCAGCGACCGGCCCCGCTTCACGGAGCTGGTGTGCAGCCTCAGGTGAGCATGGGCCGGGGAGCTGCGGGCGGAGGGCCGGGCCTTCTGCCCACAGCACCAGGAGGTTTATGGGAAGGATTTCTAGACCCACATAACAGGCCTTGCTCCCATTGGCAGATGCAGGGGTAATGCTGCATTGTTTGTGGGGTGAGGTACCCAGAAGAGGTACACACGGAAACTTCTGACTTAGAAGCCCATCTGCTCCTGCCTGCCTTCCCCTGACTGTCCTGATCAGTTCTGTACTATCTGTTAATCCCTCACTAAGGACACAAAAGTCAGAACATTCCAGAAAAAATAAATAAATAGAAAAATATAATCCCAGAGAACAAAACCTCTGGGGTGATCAGGGCTTGAGAACCTCAGGAAGCCATGACAGGTGCTCATCCCTGGGGTTAAGAGGCCTCCATCAGAGGCACCCCACCAGTCACCATCATGACGGAGGCAGGAACAGTGCTTGCAGGGTGACCTGAGGTATTGAGAGCCAGAAGGACTTAGGGTGCTGCCTTCGTGCCCCAGCCTACGAATCTGCATTCATTCTTGCTTGTCCGATGTTGAGAATTCTGCATCATACCAGTTAACCTCCAGGATCATTTGACTGATAAACAAGTGGGCTGTGGACAGACACGATGCCCTGCAGATACATTTAGGATACAGTACCAAGTGGTGTGTATTTGGCACATGCAATACTCAGTAGCCATTAACCACGTAGACTCTAGGCTGAGCGGCACTGCACTGGGTGGGAAAGGCAAGATCCAGTCACAGGTGACTCAGGACACAGTCCTACAGCACATTGCAGACTGCGAAGGGGAATGGGGCCAGGTACTTGGTGGGACATGGTGGGGTCTTGGTGCCAATAGCAGGCACAGGAGGGCACAAGGCATGGGAATGGGGCTGTAGCCCACTTCTGCTACTCATTGGATTGGACCTGGGTCCATTCCTGTGATCCTCCCAAACCATCGTGGTTCTGTTCTGCATCAGAGGGGTCTGCCATGTTACTCTGCAGGAAAGATGGAGGTGTAAAGGATCCATTCAGACCCCTCCTGGTTTCTGTGTGGTATATCGTGAAGTCCTGAGGAACTTTCCATTTTGACTGTTTCTCTCCTTCTCTGACCTTGGCAGTGACATTTACCAGATGGAGAGGGACATTGCCATAGAGCAAGAGAGGAATGCTCGCTACCGAGCCCCCAAAATATTGGAGCCCACTGCCTTCCAGGAACCCCCGCCCAAGGTAAGCCACGCCAGGGTCTTGTTACTCCCATGGAACTGTGTGGGGCTGACAACCTCACATAGCATAAGGAGGGTGTCCTCCTATCAGCCCCCCTCAGCCCTGAACCCGCCTGTCCATCGACCTCATTCCCCAGCATCCTAGCAGGAGGAATCTGAGCCAGTACACGCCATGGACAGTGGACAGGAAACATCCTCTGCAGTTTTCCCCAGACAGCTCCCTGGAGCTGCCCAGGGTGGATCAGTGACAAAAAAGCCTGGGGCCCAGACTGAATGCATACCTACAGCGGGGTGCTGGCCTCAGAAGCCGGGGCCCCACTTCTCTACTGTTTCAGGTGGTCGGGTTTCTAGAGACCATGTCTGTGTTAGCTAGAGCGCCAGAACGAAATAACTGCAGGCAGAATGGTTTAAGCAGCAGACATTGATCTCTCATAACCGTAGAGGCTGATTCATTGACTTATGGTTCTGGAAGAGATAGAATCCATCTCAACAGAAATCACATAGCAGAAGGCGTAGCTGGAGGCGGAAGCTGGAAAGGGGTTCAGATCACCACAGCCATCATGAAGGCAGAGCAAGAGTGAACTAAGGAAGCAGGGCTGGGCCGCCAAACCTCAATGTCCCCCTTGACCTGCCTTCCTCCAGCAAGGCTCCACCTCTTAAAGGTGCCACGACCTTCACAGACATTAGCATCAGCTAAGAGTTCAAACACATGAGCCCGAGGGGGACAGAAGGGTTTCACATTCAAACAGACAAGTCCTGCTTTCACGGGTGGGAGCCCCACCCGTGAGCTCATCTACTTTGAGTCCCCTCTCAAAGACTTCACCTCCTGGAAGTGTCACATTGGGACATACGTGCCAGAAGGGCAGTGGAGGACCCACAAGCACTCAGTGCATGGCAGTGCCCCCGTCTGGCCCAAGGACTTTTCTCACAGCCCCTGTCGCTTGGCCTGGGTTGCCCCTCTCTTCCCGTCACTCAGCATGGAGCATGCTCAGTCAGTGGCTGCAGAACGGTTTTAGCGTTAGCTTTGTCCCGTCCATCATGAGCCAGCGGAGCTGCCTCTGACCCGATGGTGCCCTTGGGTCCTGTTCACTGAGGCGCAGAGTCAGCGGCTGACCTTGCCGTTCTCTCCGCAGCCCAGTCGGCCCAAGTATAGACCTCCTCCTCCGCAAGGCAACCTGCTGGCTCCCAAGCTGCAGTTCCAGGTAAGTGTGTAAGCAGAGCATGGGAAGAGTCAGCTCTACCCCACCTCCAGTCTTCCTGGGATTCTGTAGCTGCCCGTTAGGGGGCATAGGGACTCCTGGGTTGGGTTTCCTTTTTCCAGAATACAGTTGCAACTTAGAGCCAATGATCAGACATAGAGTTCTGCCAGGAGTCCTACCTGCAGCCCAGTCCTGCTGCTTGCGGTGCCTCTGCTTTGTGTGCCTGCCTGCAGCTGCTTGTCCCTGTCCCCCGCTTCCCTGGCCTCCTGCCCTGAGCAGAGCCTTCTGAGAAGGAATCCCGAGTGCAGGTTTTTTCCTTGTTATTCCCTAAATAATATACACAAATGATTATTTGCACAGCAGTTACAGTATCAGCTATTATAAATAATCTAGAGATTATGTCAGTACATTAAAAAATATATTTAGGTTCTATACAAATACAACACCATATCATGCAAGGAATTTGAGCATCTTCAGATGATGAAATTGGTAAGGAGTCTTAGAACTAACTGCCCCCACCCCCAGGACACTGAATGATATACTGTGTGTATGTATGTGTATGTGTGATGTATGTGAGTGTGTGTCTATCTCTGTATGTATCTGCATGTGTGGTATATGATGTGTGCATGTGTGTATGTGTGCATGTAGGGTAATATATCTGTATGTGTGTTTGTATGTATGTGTGGTTTGTATCTATGTGTTTATGTCTGTGTAGTTTTTGCGTGGCATATGGTATATACATGCACATGTGTATGTATGTACATGTGTCTATGTATGTGGTGTGTATGAGAATGTGTCTCTGTATCTCTGTGTGTAGTATGTATGGTACATGGTATATTGGTGTGTATATATGTGTGTGGTGCATGCATGCGTCTCTCTGTATGAGTCTACGTGTGGTGTGTGTGGTATATAGTGTATATGTGTGTGTCTGTGTGATGTGTACACATTTGCACCACAACTGTGAAACCTAACCTTTTCTCAGCATGTTCCTAAGGATCAGTCCTGGTGCGAGAAGTCAGAAACCCGTGAACCCATGAACAATGCAAAGCATCATGGGGGAGGAGTGTTCAGTAGATGAGAAGCCCCATGCTGTGCCATGTCTCCCCAGGGAGACGCCCCGCCACTGTCTTTCTCAGCTGCAGAACAGCAAGCCTGCAGGGAGAACGAGCTGCATCTTTCATTGCACCCATGTGTGTGGCAGCTCATTGTCCGCCCTCTTGCCTCGTCCTGTGCCTTGTGCTTCTCTGCTTCTCCTGAATAGGTCCCCGAGGGTCTGTGTGCCAGCTCGCCTACGCTTACCAGCCCTATGGAGTATCCATCTCCCGTTAACTCGCTACACACCCCACCTCTCCATCGGCACAATGTCTTCAAGCGCCACAGCATGCGGGTAAGAGGGCTGTGCATGCTGGGTCCCAGCCCCCCAGAAGGCTGCTGGAGGGAGGTGACCTGGGACGCCCAGGAGCCTCATGGCCTCGGGAGTTTCTCACATTTCCATGTGTCAGTCAAGCCCTCACCCCTTTGCACACACATTAGAGGCTAGGACAGTGCTGGGTCTCTGGGAATCCTAAGCTGGACCTCCTCTTGTCCGTACTGTGACAGATGATGGAAGACACACTCTCTTTCCTGAGTGTCAGGAGTCAGGTGGTCCAGGTAGTATGGAGGCTGCTGGGCGGAGAGCAGCTGGACCTGGTAGTGCTACAGAATGGGAGGTTCTGGAGGTTCTGCTCACGCTGCCTGCCCACTTGCCTGATGGCTTTGGTTGCTAAGTAATCCCAGAGGACAGGCTTCTCTGCGGCTGTCTGTGCTACTCTGGTGAAAGTTGCTTCTGGGTTGGGAAGGAGCTATGACTGGGTATGGACACAGACCCAGGAGCAAGAGGAACGGACCCGGTAACTCTACCACCCATGGGTGGTGAGACCCTGGAGGCTTCCTGGACCACATGTTCTTGGGATGGTGTGAAAAGTACCCTTGCTTATGACAGTTACCTGCTGCCACCAACTGTCTCTTTCAGAACAAATCTCATGGTCAATCACCACGATCACTTGACGAGTTTTTGCTAAACTGAGTTACAAAACAGACCAAAACCCTTATTATTTCAGCTCTCATTCTATACGTACACATGATGTTTCGGATTCAGGATACGCAACTTGAAAGCTTTTGGGGGGAGAAAGTATATGTTTGTTACAACGGATCTGGAAAATATAGGGAAATTATGTTGACATACTTCTGCATTATGACTCTGAATTAGAATTCTTAGAATGAGCACCACTTAGAAGTCTAGGCTGCAAGATTTGTTTCGAGATAAAATTTCCCCAAACTCACCCCATTTTCCTGTCTTGAGCTAATTTAACCAATCTCCATCTTTGCATATGCTTATCCATAATCAAGGGACGCTCTGAAGCGTGTGCTGTAATTTAGGCTGCGTTCACTTCCTCCACCCTCCTGCTCTGGACTCTTTATTCATAATTAATTAAGTTCCTGGGAGCTTGATTTAAATCTGCGTTCCTTCAGGGAAGCTATTTGCCTCGCTGGCAGGAGGGGCAGTTGTGGCTTTGTCTGGGCGGAGCTTCTCTGCAGGCTTATTCACTTCCATCAAGTCAGACTGTGCAGACCTTTGTGTCAGGGGTTAGAAGCAATTGCTTAAGGAGAAATTGCCCAAAGGACACAAGGAACATGACTCTAAATAAAAACCATTAGAAATATAAAGTCCATTCTATGGTATTATATTAGTCAGGGTTCTCTAGAGAAACAGAAGCAATGGAAGGAACACACAAAAAGGGGAATTTATTGCATTGTTTTTGAGATACAGTTAAAGTCCAGCATTGGCTCAGTCCAGAAGCTAAATATTCCAGCAGTCCCTGTCTGGTGCTAAAAGCCGGAGGATTCCTGGAGAGTCTCTGGAATTCAGTCACCTTGGAGGATTGAAGAAGCTGGGAACGGAAGGGAAGATTTTGGGCAGCACAGGGCAAGAGAGTAGAGAACGTGTCTGTGGTGTGGAGCACGCTCCAGCCAAACCAGTCCAATGAGATTTGATTCCTTTTACCTGGTTTGCTGCTGGGAGGTTCCATCCAGATTTAGAGCTGGTCTTTGTATTGCAAATATTTTATTTCAGATAATCTCTCCAGGTGACCTGACAGCTAATCTGTTAGTTAATTTCAGATGTGGCCAAGTTGACAACCAAGATTAGCTATCACAGGTATGGACCCAGAACCTTGAGCAAGGCTCTCCCAGGTGGAACACTGGAAAGATAATAGGGTACCTATGAAGCCATGCAACGCATTCCACAAAGATTGGGAGAAGGCAAAAAACAAGTGTTAGCATCTGGGAGTCTGTAGAATGCCACAGAGTGAGGACAACATCCTCGCTATTTGGCAATAAAGTTTAGTAGAGGGCTGGGAAGGCAGTTCAGTGGCTAAAGTGCCAGCCCTCCAGGCAAGAGGACCAGGGCTCAGGTCCCAGAACCCACGAAAATGCTGGGCATGGCTGTCCACCTGTGTGTAATTCCCCAGAGTGAGCTAGCTAGGGAGATTAGCCCTATAGGTAACTCTGCATTTGATGGAGAGACTCAGCCTCAAGAAATAAGGTAGAAGAGCAATCTAGGAAGATTCCTAACATCATTTCTGGATCTCCACATGCATGCATACATGCATCTGCACATGCATGCAAACATGCATGCCTTCACATATAGGCAAGAAATCAGGGGAAAAAAAGTCAGTGGACAGCACTCCTTCCCTTGAGAGCTTACGGTGCTGTCCTTAGCTTCAAAAGAGGCCTAGGTAACTACCTTCCGGGGGTTTGCAGTTGGGAGGAACAGACAGAACACACGCTTATCTGTATCTTTCCGACCAGCTCGTCTCCCCTCCCTCTCACAAGCTGGGTATTGAGAGATAGGGAAGATTTGGACAGAAAGAAACTGATGTAGTAGGTAGAAGAGGCAGAGGTGGCAGCAGAGCCAAGATGGAGGACAAAGGGGAGGCTATTGAGCTGGAACAAGGAGTGTGTGTGTGAAAGGGGCTGTCAGGAGAGGTTGCCAAAAAGTCAACGGGAGGCAGGAGAGCTCACGGGGAACCCTTCAGAACCCCAGTATCCAATTCTCAGGCCTGTGTGTGCCCCAGATCTTGAAAGGCTATTTCAGTCAAACCAGTCCAACGAGATTCAAGGTTTTGAAAGTTCTTGTTTTATTCTTTGGCTTTATTATGAAATTGGAAGGTATGAGAACAAGATGTCTTCCTGCATGTGTTTGTTAAGATATTTGGTTAGATCAGGCCTGGGGCCTTCAGAGCACCTAAATGGAAATCTTTCCTTTACACCTAAAAATTATATAGTATTTTCTGGGCTCTATTAGCTCATGTTGTCTGTGATTAATCTCTCTCAATCCATGCAGTTTTCCTTATACCATAAATTTCTAGTTCTGTATTCAGAACTTCTGACACTTAATTCCTGCTTACCACTATTTGCGATAACCCTGGGCAGCCCTATCACCATACAGTTTGAGGTATTGACATTTAACTGGAGATATGGTTTATAGCTATACAATTCCCTCATTTTGGAGCATCCGGATCTTAGTCTATTTGGCATTTCTATAATAAAATGCCTGCGGTTGGTACTGTACATGGAACAGATACTTATTCAGCTTAGTTTGGATCTCCGAGAACATGTTGGTAACAGTTGCTCAGACACGCTGAAGGCCTCTGGCTACGTCATGCCATGGTGGATGGCATTGTGGTGGCAGCATCAAAGCCATGGGCTGGCTGCTGTTTGTTTAGCCCCAGGGGAATGGGAACATTGTGCATGTAAAGATCACTCTTCTCCTAGCCCCCAACCCCATGCCGGCCACATAATCGCTGCTTAATGAATCATTATTGAGTAGATCGAATAAGGAATATTGTAAGAGAGTGAGATTTGGGAATTGAAGCTAAATGAGTGGTAGGGAAGGCACCCCAGTGTAACTCTTAAAGGTGTGTTGTAACACCCAGGTGTGTTTCATGAGATTGTAGTGTGGAAATTCTTAAGAGATTTGGCAGAGATTATAGCTTTTCTAAACATATATGAAAAAGTTTGTTTTTTTTTAGTTTTTTCTTTAAGTGATGTAGAAATAAACTGGACACTGTAAAAGAAGGGGGCTGTCTTGGTTCAGTGTGTGCTTGCTTGCTGTCGGCAGGGCTGCATCTGGTGGGGGCTTCTTCATGCCAGAGGGCATCGTGTGGGCAAGAGAACGAACATGAGAGAGTGGGGGCAGGAAGGCAAATCCATCCCTCCACCAGGAAGTCTTCTATGATAATTAGCTCAGGCCCGTGTTAGGAGCATTAACTCATTGGTGAAGTGGTGACGTCAGAGCCCTTGCGACCTCATCGCCTCTTAGAGTTTTTGCCTTAGGAATGGACTCTCCAACGTTGGGAGCCACATCCTACTTGCTTTCCTGATCCAGAAACACCCTGACCCTAGCAAAGGCTTTATGCAAACAAGAGGATGCCTACAGCCGTCTTCCTCTGGCAGACCTGGGGGTGGGGGCAGCGCAAGGTGACTGTACAGCAGATAAAGGGCAATATGGTTTGGATGGGGCCTATCAGATAATTCTGCAAATAAACGCTGGGGAGTTTCAGGGGACATAGGAAAACATCAACACCCACTGACTGGTCAACCAAAACAATAACCAGGTCCAAAGCCCGCAGGTGAGTGTCACAGGACTGGGGTTCACGGGCAAGAGCCGGTGTGTATCTTCTGTCTCCAGAACTGCACTTCCTGCACTTCGAGTTTCATTCTTCGACTTATCTCTTAGCACGTGTACTTCTAATCTTCAGTGACATCACCTTCAATGACAAGAAACTGTTGTCTTGCCAAGAATGTGCTTTGGTAGAGAGGCCTGATGGATGGGCACAAGTGGTCCTCTGTCATGGAGCTCAAGGAGCCCCAGGGTCTCTGGAAACTTACAGACCTACCTACTGTCCTGAGCTTAGGTGGAGACAGGCAGCAAAGGGTTTGGGCTTGCGTTGAGTTTCCAAGTCTGCAATGTCAGCTAGATGTGCTGGGAGCTTCCCTTCACCTCCACCCAGACCCCCACTCTCCGGCTGTCCCCCACCCTTTCTCCTGTCTTGGAGTTGCCTGTGCCTTTGAACCTCTTCTCTCTTCAGCTGAAAAGCTACCGTCATTGGCAGATCACGTGGTCATTTGAATACCTCCTGTGGTCCGTGTTCCATTGAGTGAGGCACACACGGGGAGTGAGACCAGCAGTCGCCCTCTGTGTCTGAGGCTGTGGGTTTAAAACCAGACAAAGGAAGAGAAGTGGGCGAGGCCCAGGCTTGGCTCCCTGGAGGGGCTCTAAGGGTCACCGGCTGAGTCTGAGGACGGGGCTCACTGTAGTGATCACTCTAACAGGAGGAGGACTTCATCCGCCCCAGCAGCAGAGAGGAGGCCCAGCAACTCTGGGAGGCAGAGAAAATGAAGATGCGGCAGATCTTGGACAAGCAGCAGAAGCAGATGGCCGAAGACTCCCAGTGGCTGCGGCGCGAGGAGAGATGCCTGGTGAGCTTGATGAGCCTGCGTGCAGCGCGGCCTCCCGTGTACCTGCGGCCTGGGGCCAGTGCTGGCCATAAATCCTCTCTGCTTTCCGCCCTACCTGAGTCCTTTGCTTTGGTCTCCCCTGCAGGACCCCATGGTGTATATGAACGACAAATCCCCGTTGGTAAGTCACTAGGCCTCTTAGAGTCAAGACCCAGCTTGGTCTTACCAACTCAGGACCTCATGCCAGCCCACAGGGTCTGCTTTTTTCTGTCCTTTAGGCTGACCTTGTACATGTGTTTTTGGAGGGCCTGTGGGGTCATTCCTTGCTGCTGCTTTGGAACCTTCTAGAAAGATTGCTTTGAGCTGGGAGCACCTAGGTTACTTCACCCATATCCATAGTCCATAGTTTTTTAAAATGTTTTTTACACATCTCTGCGTGTATGTGTGTGTGTGTGTGTGTGTGTGTGTGTACTGTGTGTATTTGTGGGAGGCCCTAAGGTGACTTCAGGAATCATCCTCTATGTTCTACCTCCTTTTTGCTTCACTCTGGGATCTCCCAGTTTGTGACTTCCAGAGCTGCAAGTGCAGGCCGCTGCTATTTCTGCCTGGGCATTTTTACGTGGGATTTGGGATCTGAACTCAGAGCCTTCTGCTTTTGAGGCAGAGTCTGAACCCCTCAGCCATCTCTTCAGCCCCATAGCCATATTTCTTTTTTTTTTAATTTTTTTTTTTTTTTAACCATAGCTATATTTCTAAGCACGCAAGGGGAGGGTGGGAAATGTGGGGCATGTGAGGGAATGACTCTTCCCTTCCTTCTTGCAGACTCCAGAGAAGGAGACCGGCTACAGTGAGTGCTTCTGCCCTTGGGGGGTTTGGGGCAGAGGGAGGCTGCCACCTGAGGTCTTCGTGGTCCTTGCCCACTGTCCTGCAGGAAACAGCAAGGCTGTCAGTGACTTTCTGAAACAAACCCACCACTGGCCTTGTTGGATTCTGAGTATGGAGAGAGGCTCGTGTTGGCCTGGGGGGGAGCGTCCTCTTTTGATCCACATAGTTCCCCCACCCCCACCCCCTGCCACCTCCCTCCCTTTCCACTCTCCCTTGATTGCTGTGGCCTTGGGCCTCTTCTCCATCTCCCATATCTGTCTCATCAAAGGAGAATGTTCTCTCCTGCTACTGCCACTCACCCTGCGGGAGTGTTAGATCACTACAACCACCTACCTAGTCCCTGGTGAATCTCTCTAGGCCAGACAGACAGCAGAGACAAAGCCCCAAAGATCCTTACCCAGAAACTTCTGCAAAGGCAGGGAGGGATGAGGGGCAGAGCTTCTGTCTCTGTGATGATGATGACAATGATGACGATGATGGTGGTAGACACAGAGAACTTAGCACAAGCCAGGCACAGCTCTAGGTCACTTACAAATGTGAATCCACGCACAGGATGTGAAAGGCACGGGATGGTCCCGGGACGTGTCCAGCATCACACAGCTACTCGTCAGCTCCAATCATTCCCCCATGGGCGCCCAGGTGATCTGGCTCCTAAAGTCTATCCCATGAGCGATCATCTCATTCCCTAAGTGAAAGTGAAGCCGGGGAGTGTGAGCAAGCTGCCCTGACCGGCAGAGCTCCTGGGTGGTGGCAGCTGGCACAGGATCAATGCCCCCGCTCGCTCCTCCCTCCCCTCCCATGTGGGCATCATTATTCATCAGAGTTGAATGAACAGTATCACAAACCGTGACCCAGCCTCACAAATCTACCTCTGAAGCTGTTCTCAGAGTCACGTTGCACCTTGAGAAAGATGTTCACTGCGGCCACACTCATCTGTCTTGACTCTTTCTGTCTGTCGTGGACCACAGAGCCAGTTCCTGGCTACTGGGAAGCTAGAAGGTCCACGATGTTTTCCCAGATATCTTCCTGGAATTCCGGTTTCCTGCGCCCTCCTCGGGGTTCCTGGTGATAGAGGAGGGAAGGTGGCTAGGTTATCCACATATAGAAAAGTAAAGATGAGGTGCTGATCTATCCCGCCCACTCTCTGTCTTTCCTGTTGTAGCGGAGTTCACGGGGCCCCCTCAGAAGCCGCCACGTCTGGGTGCACAGGTATGCAATGGTTTTACCAAAACTGGTAATGAGTTTGAGTGGGGGTCCTAATGTCTAAAGACTGTGGGCTGAAACCCTCAGAGATAATGCAGTCTAGTGTCCTCATGATATAAAGATGATATAAAGACATGGGATGCACTGTGGTTAAAGCTCATAAGCTAGTTGGTGATAAAGGGGGAGACAGGACAGTTTCCTGTGCCCCCTGCCTGTTCCCTGTCCTGGGTCATTGATCAGCCTGGAATCATAAGGTGTGGCTCTCCTCTTGAGAGTGACCTGAGAAATTTTTGGGCAACCTGGACTGCCTGGTATGTGTGTGTACTGTGCGTGTGTGTGTGGGGGGGGTTGATGTATGTTTTCTTTCAATCCACCAACACTTTGTGAGGGGTCCCCAGTGGGGAACCATTGACCCTTATGAGCAGAAGGGAAGGGCTGTTTGTCTAGAATGAGGCCCCGTAATTCCAGAACAGAAACCTGTTCGCTTAGACTGATGGCTGAATCAACACTTGTAGTTCCTGCCCAAGGTGGATGGTAGGAGAGGAGGAGGGGTTCTCAGGGTTCCCGGAGAGCCCCTAAGCCACCTGCCCCTTCCCCTCAGTCCATCCAGCCCACAGCCAACCTGGACCGGACCGACGACCTGGTGTACCTCCATGTCATGGAGCTGGTGCAGGCCGTGCTGGACCTGAAGAACAAGCTGAGCCAGCTGCCCCCCGAGAGCTACGTGCTGGTGGTAAAGGTAACTGAGTGGGCAGGAGTGTGGGGTCGGGGAGCTTGAGGCTTCCTAGCCCAGCCCAGAAAGGAATGGCACCATGCCCCCCCCCATGGGCTAGCTAGCAGACCCCAGGGGAGCTGAGAGCGCCACAGGAAGTTCAGACCCGGAACACATTCTCCCTGGCAGAGTGTGACTTTCTCCCTTCGCTCTCTCCCAGAATGTGGGGCTCACCCTGCGGAAGCTCATCGGAAGTGTGGATGACCTCCTGCCCTCCCTGCCGTCCCCCTCTAGGACAGAGGTGAGTGTCGCCATCCCCCAAGTCTGTACTGGTCCTTCACTGCACCTCCACCGTCCATCCCTAGCTGTGGTTCCCAGTCAAGGCTCCCTGCGCCGCCCCCTGGACCGTTTTTTTGGCAGGAGGCTCCGCAGAGTATCTGTGCGGCTACCATCAGGGGGCTGAGTCGGCTTTGGGGCCTGCTAACTTCTGGGGTGAAATTCCTAATTGGGGTCCCAGAAAACCATGATGAATTTTCCCTGAATGAAAATGTGTAAGGAAAAAGCACCTCACACATCGATCATCTACTTTTTTCTCCTCCTCTCCCCTTCCCTCCCCTCTTCATGTCCTCTCACTGGTTTGGAAGTCTTTAATTCAGACCCGTTGGCCAGTAAATCCCGGGGATCTGCCTGTCTTTACCTCCCTAGTGCTGGGATTATAAACACACACCACAATAGCTGGTCTGTCTTTCTTTCTTTTTCTTTCTTTCTTTCTTTCTTTCTTTCTTTCTTTCTTTCTTTCTTTCTTTCTTTCTTTCTTTCTTTCTTTCTTTCTTTCTTTCTTCTGCTCTATCTCTTCTTCTTTCCTTCTCTTTCCTCCCTCCTCCTCTTCCTTCTTCTCCCTTTCCTCCTCCCTCCCTCCTCCTTCGCTTTCCTCCCTCCCTCCCTCTGTCCCTCCCTCTTTTTCTTCCTTCCTTCCTTCCTTCCTTCCTTCCTTCCTTTCCTCCTTTCCTTCCTTCCTTCCTTTCTTTCCTTCTTTTCCTTCCCCCCTCTCTTTCTCTCTCTCTCCCTTCTTATATGGGTGCTGGAGATTGAACTCAGTTTATCTCACAAGCTCTTTAAGTCTTCTTTCAAACTCTGGTCATTAATCTCATGATTTGACAAGAGACAGCTAAAACATAGGTGAATGTCTATAACTTCTGACCATACACTTGACCATTGACCAGGGTGCAAGGACACACCCTGAAGGAGTCTCCATGCAGCCGAATTAGACTGGGGTCTGGGATATCTGCCAGATCACTTCTTGTAGATAACCTCCAGCTGATATCAAATGTTAGATTCTGCCCAGGCTTGGGAACAGCCCCTCGCCCCCCCCCCCCCCCGCCGCCCTGGCCAGACACACACTACTAGGGGACTTCTGAGTGCCTTAGCCTGCTTTGCCCTCCCTGTACCCAGCTTCTCCTGTGTGCTCTCCCACCAGATTGAGGGGACCCAGAAACTGCTCAACAAAGACCTGGCAGAGCTTATCAACAAGATGCGGCTGGCGCAGCAGAACGCGGTCACCTCCCTGAGCGAGGAATGCAAGCGACAGATGCTCACGGCCTCCCACACCCTGGCCGTGGACGCCAAGAACCTGCTGGATGCCGTGGACCAGGCCAAGGTTCTGGCCAATCTGGCCCACCCGCTGGCTGAGTGACCAAGGGTGGGGTCGCCTGCTATGTCCTCCGCTCCCACCTGCCATGTACATTCCCTGCCTTGCCTTGGTCATGTGGTCTTCTGGGGAAGGTCGAGGGGACACCGTCCCTCGACACTTTGCACGACCCTCCTTCCCCATCCCACTCCAGACTCTGCAGCTCAGACTGCCGCTGGACAGAGGGACTCTGGGCATGACAGAGTGAGGGCGCACATAGTTGAGAGAGGTGCTGCTTCCAGTAGCTCCTTTCTCACCCCAGCCTGGGTGCTGGGACCTCAACGGGGTCACGGTGGTGCCCCTGAGAGCCGAGATGGCTCTATGCATGGACATTTGAGAGCCAGACTATTCCTTCTCCTTCCTGTTCAGCGCTTGGTGGTCCCCTGATGCTCAGAGGGGCCCGGGAAGGGCTTTATGTGAGGGAGACTACTGAGATGAAGGTTGGCCCGGCTCTCTTGTACAGTGTATATTGGAATTTATTTAATGTGAGATTAGCCTGGATCCGGACAGCCACAGCCACAGTCCAACAACAGAGTAACTGGGAATCCGGGCACGGGGCACTGTGCTGTGTTCCACCGAGCATTGTGGGGCAGAAGGGGAAGAGTCAGGGGCCAGAACGGAGCTTTGAACCACATCTGTGCTCTCCTGCCCCTCTCTCCTCCCTCTTCCTTTCCTCCTCCTCCTTTCTGACTCTTCTCCTCTACTCTCTTCTTTCTCATGTGTTTGTGGAGAACATTCTTTTACCCTCTTTCTATTTGACTTGTGGTTGTATTAAAATCATTACCATTTGCTTTGTGGTTCGTTTGCCTGTATTGTTTGATGTGCCTTTGTGGGAGAAAAGGTGGCCCTGGAAAACTGGATCGTGGAGCGCAGATCAAGGGCCAAATAATAAAGTGTAAAGAAAGTTGTGGTGACACCCCACAGCAGGGCGCAGTGTGCCGCTCACCCCTATACCCCCGTGGGGGCTGCAGGGTGACCGGCCCCAAGGACAGCTACGCAGGGTGACCCAGGCAGTCTGTGCCTGGGCTCTGGCCCTGAGGTGGTTGGCGAAGAGCAACGACACCGTTGACCGCAGCAAACTCAGCTTTATTGCTTCATGTTACTCACATGCAAGGTGGACGTGAATATCTCCCCACTGGGAGATCACATTGGGGCTCCTGGATGGGAGGGGAAAAGGGGGTCATGGGCTATATTCACAGGAAGAAGGGGGAGCTGAGACTGAATCCAAGTTTCACCTTCATCTGCAGGGGAGTGAGAATAGTGGAGGGGTCAGAAGGGGACCCCGTCTTACTTACTAGATAGCAAGGCCTGTGGTGCTTTTCTCCCCTGCCCAGCATCGTTCTAGGTGAGAGAGGTCAGCCTCGGAACATCCTGCCTGAGTGATGGAAGGGAACACGGCCAGGCTGTTTTCCACCTACTGCCGTGGAGGCCAGAGGCTCAGGAAAGATCTAGCCGGCCCTCTTCCCAGAGCTCCACCATGCTGACCTGCTCTGAACTTCTCTTGAAGTTTGTGCTCACATGGTGCAACGTTACAGGACCCTAGGCTACGGGAAGCCCAGTGGGTGGGATTGCTCAGAATGTGGCCCCACCCACGGAGGACACGCCTCCCTCCCCTCCCTCCCCACCCTCCGGATGAACAGCGGTGGGCTCTGGGATCAACACAGAAGACAAGGCAGGAAGCAGGATAAAGTGAACGTCAGGTTTCCCAGGGTCAGAGATGGTTAAACTCCATGAGATCTAGAATCGCCTGGAGATAAGCCTCAGCTCGAGGTCTGGCCGCATCCAAGGCATGCCGATGGAGCAGGACGCTGAGGACCCTAGTTCATCCTCCACTCCTCTGGGGGGTCCCTGATCTCTACCTGCAACTATTGAACCATGTTACAGCAAGAAATGAGGAGGTGCCATGCTGAAGAGAATGGGGGTGGGGGCGCAAAGGTGAAGGTGCTTGCAAGTGCATAAGCACCCAGCCACCTACATGTCCCTCCTCTTCCAGGAGATTCCATCCTGCCTCTGTCTGCCCCATTCCTTGGTGCCCCCTTCAGGTGACCTTAATCCTTTTACAGACTCCTCTCTCAGCCTGGTGTAAGGCACCCTAACCTGCCTTTCCAGCCTTCCCACCTCGGCCTGGCTGTCTTTGCCAATGCCTTGGACTCACTCTCTGAATCCAAAGTGTTCAGAGCTCATCCGTGCCAGGCGCCCTTCTTCCCTTCTCCTGACCTCAAACAGCTGTATTTGGTTTCTCTTCTTTTCCCCTTCCTCCCCTGGCTTGACCCTTTTGTCACTCAGGGTTTCCAATGATCTTTCAGGAGAATCTTATCAGACCTCATGTCACCACGGCAACTCACCCTCGTGCAGAGCAAATGCCTTCATCTTTTCTAGCTCCCCAGCATCTCAAATGGGTGTTAACGTTCAGTGGCCCCAGCTTTTGGCATAGCAACACCCAACAAGGCTTGGGTGACTGGGCCAGTTTGGGGGGTCTGTAGAAGCACTGTAAGCAGATGATACTGACCCCAAATGGCAACCTAGAGACAACCATAGTTCCAGAAGGTCAGAAGACGGTGGCCAAGGCCGTCTGGGAGCCGATACAAGGAACACAGTCAGATCATCCCTGCCAGGAACGGGGGAAGAAAGAGTCCAACTGTCCCCAGGAAGCAGACGATGATAAACAGCCAGAGGAAGATCCGATCGACAACCATTGCCACATACTTCCAGTCTTCCCTCACCTGCAGGTGGAAACAGACTCACGGTGATAGGAGTCAGGCCCCAAGGTGAAGAGAAGCCCTAGCCCAGAACCTTCCATATGCTAGAGGACCTGAGATAGTGCTAGGACTGCGAGGGCACCAACCCTCCCAAGTCAGAGTGATTTAAATGCAGTGCTCAGCCATTAGAGCTACTGCGCACCTGGCGTGGCCTCCTCATTCACCTACAGGAAACAGAGAGGAGGAGGGTGAGGGCAGGTATGGCCCAGACCAGGGACATGGGGATAGATCTGGGACTTTGTGTGTCTTGGATTCACAGTCTTCTGAATCCTTAGAGGTTCACAAATTAATAATTAATGTTGCTATCTACTCAATGAGGCCAGCAAGAACTTCTGGAGGTTCTTAGGGAATAAGAAGATGCAGACCTGGACAGGGGAACTGTAAGGGTTTGCAGGTGATTGATGAAGGGCACAGAATCCTGAGTCCACAACACAGGTGTGCATGTGTGCACGAGTGCATGTGCAATGGGGGCATCTAGCAAGACGGGGGCTGACACGTTTGCACTTGTCCTTCTACCTGCAAAAACTCACCTCTCTGCCCTGCCCACACCTCTTTGTGACAAAGACTGATCAGAGCCAGTCAAGGCAGAGACCAGCATCTAAGCTCCTCCTTCTTGCTCTCTGTTTCTTGGTTAGGCCGAGCAGGTGGTACTCTAACACCTGCTGGAAGTTTCCAAAAAAGAATTGCTAGCTAGAAGTTAGGCCCAGGTTCCTCCAGGCTATTATTGAGATAGAGATCCTCGAAGGAGAAGATGGGGTTGCCTGACAGCTGTTATCCTGGGGTGAGATTGCTCTTTGCTAAATGGGCAGAGTCATCCAAAGAGGGATTCCCTTCCCGAGCCCAACTCACTGAAGAATCGGCATCCTCAGACCGCAAGTGGTCAGCGATATAGTGCACGCCTTCCAGCGCTTTCTGGATTCGAGGTGACAGCAAGATTTCGTTCTCCTGTGATGGAGCCTTGGTGTCGGGCCCTGAGGTCCCCAGGCTGCCACGGTCATAGAGAACACCCATGGAGGAGGTAGGGAGACCTGAACACACACATCTGTCTTCCTCCTCCTCCTCCTCTTCTTCCTCCTCTTCCTCCACTTCCTCCCTCTCCTCAGCGTCCACGTTGGTCTCCAGCCAGTGATAAGTGGGTCTGAGCTTTGGGCTCTCAGTGGAGCCCTGAGGACGGTGGGGGCCGGTTCATCAGCAGCCACCGGGACACACAGCCCAGCAGGACCCCCCTCACCCAGCGGGGCATGTTGTGGGTGCTGGGGGAGCGGTGGTGCACGTTGAGCACGAAGACCGTGATGACGATGGACAGCGTGACAAAGATCATGGTGAAGAGCAGGTACTCGCCGATGAGCGGGATGACCAGCGAGGTGGACGGGATGATCTCGGTGATGAGCAGCAGGAAGACCGTGAGCGAGAGCAGCACGGAGATGCACAGCGTGACCTTCTCGCCGCACTCGGACGGCAGGTAGAAGACCAGCACGGTGAGGCAGGAGATGAGCAGGCAGGGGATGATGAGGTTGATGGTGTAGAAGAGCGGCAGCCGGCGGATGACGAAGTAGTAGGTGACGTCGGGGTAGATCTCGGCGCAGCAGTCGTACTTCTTGCTGTTGTAGGCGCCGGTGGCGTTGATGATGGCCCACTCGCCACTCTCCCAGTAGGCCTTCAGGTCCACCGTCTGCCCCATCTGCTCCAGGTCGATCTTGGCCTTGTCGTAGGTCCAGGAGCCAAACTTCATCTTGCAGTTCTGCTGGTCAAAGGGGAAGAAGGTGACGTCGATGCTGCAGGAGCTCTTGTAGATGGCCGGCGGCACCCAGCGCACAGTGCCCGTGGAGAACAGGTGGGCCTTGGTCATGTGCGTCACTGCGAACTCTCCATCTGCACTGGGGAGAGGAGCAGAGCCTGAGGGTCTGCACGCTGGCCTCCTGCGAGGAGCTGGGTGCCTGTAGCCCCATAAACAAAGCCAGCTGTCGACCCACAAATCTCCCAGCCAACAAACATATGCGAGCTGCCTTTTCAAATGCTATAGTCTTATCTGCCAAAATAAGGATTTTCAAGAATGTTTAAAATGCCACCATCATCATTTTGATGTCATACTCATCACAGATGTTTAATGTTATAAGATTACTCTTCAGGGCTGGAGAGATGGCTCCAGGGGTTAAGATCACAAGCAGAAGGTCTTGAGTTCAGATCCCAGGTCCCATGTTAAAAAATTGCCAGGCAGAAATGGCAGCAGCCTGCTGCCCTGGTGGGTGGAGCCTGGAAAATTCCAGAGCAAAGCAAGGAGGTAGAAACAATCCAGGATGATTCCCAAAGTCACCCTTGGACCTCCATAGGGACACACAGTGTCCTCTTCTACACACACACACACACACACACACACACACACATGCACACACGCACACATGCACATATACAAAATAAATAAAGTTTTAAAAAAAGATTATTCTCTAGTTTTACATACTTGAAGTCTTAGAACATGTAGTTTGATTACTTACTTTTATTAATTTAATAATTTACAGTTGGATTTTTTTATTGATTTTTCCATGAAACTGAACTTGCTGGCTGGATTTGAACTTGTGATCAAGTTCATCTGAGTGAACTTGCCTTGGTCACCTGAGTGCTGAGATTGCAAGTGTCCTCTATCATGCCTGACTAGAGTGAAGTTTTAATTTACTTTTTTTTTCTTCAGGATGTGTGTGTGTGTGCTGTGGTGTGTGTGTGTGTGTGTGTGTGTGTGTGTGTGTGTGTAGAAGAAGGCACTTGAGTGACATTGAGAGTCATCCTGGATTATTCTACCTCTTTATTGCTTTGCTTTGGGCTTTCCTACGCTCCACCTGGGAGGGCTGCAATCTGCAGCCAATGCCATGCAGCATTTTTACATGGGATCTGGAATTAGAACTCAGGTCCTTTTGCTTGCAAGGCAAAGGCTTTAACCCCTGAGCCATCTTTCCTGCCCTAAAGGGAGTATTTTTCTTAAATATTTTCTCTCCATAGCAAATGGTGAGTCACCTGCGAAGTGGAAGGTCGTGATTTTTCCACCTGGATCTTTTGCTCCTTGAAAAGAACATTTTATCTTATGAAGAAACTTCCTGCATTAAACATACATTATCTGTACCTGAGATGTATAGGACATGACCCCACCCTTAGGGAATCACGAGGAACTGGACCATTCCTGATCATCACACAGGAGAGACACCACCTCCATGTGGGTGTCTGAAATACGCCTGAGACTTCTGGGGTTGGGGCGGGGGCGGTCACTGCAAGAGTGCTCAGCAGTGCTAGGGGTCGTCTGAGAGATGGGAAGAGAATGTAGGAGCAGGAGGTCCCACAGGGACAAGGGGCAGACTGGGCAAAGGGCGCTCTGGGGCTGGTTGGGCAGAGGCATGATTTGGGGGTGGTGAGAGAGGAGGTTGGCAAAGTCCTGAAATTAGGCATCTGAAGACCAGCAAGGACTTAGACGCCTGAGTCCCTGATACTCCCCTCCAACTCACCTCCATCTCCCCCCACACTCCACCCCTGTCTGGATGGCAGTGCAGTCTGGTCCTTAAACCTCAACCCTTTCCTCAGGCTCCCATTTTCTATCTGAAAACCTGGGCAAATCAATCAGCACAGGAGACAGTCAGCTTTAATTTCAAGGCCACCAATTTGGTCCTTTCAAATCACTACCACTAGGTGGCAACATGCTACCATTTGAGGGAAAGGACCATGCAATTTCAGGTTCCTTTGCCTATGCAGTGGGTCAGGTATCCAGGTGAGCGTGGTTAAAAGGGTGTGGACTGGCCTTTGGCCTATCAAAAGTATTACCCATGCTAGTCATAGTGGCTCACACCTAACTGGAGGTCTTGAAACTCAAATTTATGCCTGACCTTAGGACTTTGCCGCGGACCTCTGTCAGATGCACAGGGAACAGAAGCTAGAAGGCTCCCGGGTGCAGATCCAGGGCCCAGAGATGGAATTGGGATGTGTCTGTAAGTCCCTCAGCTGCTAGGGTTAGACATACTATACTATCCAAAAGTATGTGGCTCCTTCCTACACCTGTTTACACCTCAGGAAGGGGGCCGTGACTCCTGCTGTGGAAAGTGCGTTAGAGGAACAAGTCAAGTCTTCTTGACTCCTTACACACACACTACCATGAATGAATCACAAAGGCACAGAATTCTGCTTCTTTGATCGGAAGCAACTGGAAAATGCATTAATTTTTGTGCCTTGGGATGAGTCCTTAGACCCCTTCTTACCTTCTCGTAGCTTCTACTTGCCATGCTGATTCATTCTTTTGGTCATTGAGGCACACGAAAAACATCATGAGTGACGAAAAGCATACAAAATGAGTCTGTCCTTGGAAGTGCTACCCTAGGTGTTATTTACTGTTTTCAAAAATCTTGTCATCCTTTGAAGCAACTACCACCCTTAGGAATTCTTTTAGAGAACCCACACATTTTTCAAAGACTGTCTGGAATCGACAAGCTTTTGTCCCACAAGATCAGGTGCTGATGCATAGTAAATGCTCAACAAATGTTGCTAACCAAAGGAAAGGAAGGAAGAAGGGGAGATTCCACTACGTGGGAGTGAGGGAAGCTACAAAGTGAACACTGGGGTGTGCCCCCCACGCACACCATGTCTCCTTCCATAACCTTCCCCAGGGTCTGCCTAGGGCCTCCATGACTTCTTACTTGTTGTAGAGGACGATGTCGGGAATCCAGATCATCTCAGATGGGACCCGGAGGGAAGTGATGTTACCGAAGTCAGCTGGGTTCCAACGCAGCTTATAGTCATTCCACTCCTGTGCGTGGGAAGGAGACTGTATCAGGTTGTTGCTGCAGGGAGCAGAGCGACTTGGGGGTTGTGGGACTCGGGGATCCCATACCCAGCTCCATGGGCTAAGGGGACTGTGATGTCAGGGCTTCCAGGCAAACCACCTTGGACAGCAGCCCTGAGGCTAGTAGTCACAGGACACACCAGAATATTCTTTCCCCTAGCCCTGCCTCCCCCTGTTCCTCATTCCATCACCTCCTCAGTGCACACCCCACAGGTTACTTCATGCCTCTGTCGCTCAACAGCTTATTTTCAGTGCAGGATCCGCCAGAAGCATGCAGGGAGTTGGCAGGGACCTTCAGACCGTGCTCTGGAGACCTCTCTTTTTGGGGGAGGGGGGAAAGGGGAGAGAAACGACCCTGCTTCCACCAAAACAGTCTATGTGAACTCAAAACCAGGTTCTTATTCCGTCTCTAGTCCTTCTATCAGGCTTTCAGGTTCAGACAATTTGGAGGCATCTATATCAGGCAGGGGATGTCTGAATCCCTTGAGGCATGTAGCAGATTGGATCACCCAACTTTACAGATGGAAAGCATGAAGTTCTGAGAGGTTCGTTCACCTGCCCAGAGTCTCGGGCTAGTCTGAGGAAGCAACAGCAGGCATGGCTCCTACCATGGTGTCTTTCTTCCTTCCCCTCTGTCACCTGCTCAGGGGCTCAGGGGACAACTACGCTGACCTAGGTTCTCAACCTGTCTTTGTGGCATGACTATGTGGCTTTCCCTCTCTCTTCCTCCCTCTGGTCCCCCACTGGCATATCTGTACAGATGAGCCACATGGCCCCCGTGATTCCAGAGTGAAGTGTGAGAAGCCAGCAGCTCAAAGCCTCCAATATGAGAGTCTAATCTCTACCAGAGTAGCTGTTGCACAGCCCAGTGTGGGAGGGATCACGTTGGATTCCTACAAGGAGCAAGAGCTTTTTAAAAGACTCAGAGAAGCCGATCGCCATTAGTCCTATGGTTGTCTGCATGAGTCTCTGGACAGGGCTGGGCAAGTAGAAGAGGGGGCAGGGGAGGAAGCTGTGTACTAGCTCGCTGCATTTTCTCATTTCCATTTCCACCTCATCTGGACAGAACAGAGGAGTAAAGTCAAGCAGGGATAGAAGGATACATCCCTAGTCAGCCCTTGGGAGATGACTTTCAAGAGAGTCACACACTGTTTGGCTCTCCTAATTGAGAGGCATGACCTATGTCTCTTCTTCAGAATCTAACAAGCCTCCTTTATATTCTGTGTGGACCAAAATAGAACAGGACAGGATTCTGGGCCAATCAGTGACACCTGACTTCCAGTTCCTGTCTCTTGGGACCTTTTCTCTGGAACCTTGAGTTTCCAGGTAAGAATTCAATTCTGCTGGAGAGACCCCAGAAGGTCCTGAGAATTCATGGAGAGGGCCAGGAATCCAGCCTTCCTTAACCTTCCAGAACTTTCTACATGCCCCTTCAAGGGACAGACACAGAAGGAAGACCATCTTAAACTGTTCCTAATACTCTAGCCACCATCGATCGGGAGCCGCCAATACCCTAGCAGACACCATGAGAAGCAGAGGGAGCTATCCAAATTGTGACCATGAAAGTGTAAGAGGCCCGAAGAGGTCATTGTTTTAAGTCCATGAACTTTGGCCATGTGTCAGGTAGCCTAGACTCAAGCCTTGGTGGAGGAAGGAGACCGGGGCTTGGTGCTTGGCACACCTGGGTGCCTCATTGTGTGCCCTAGCCACACCCCGCTTCTTGCTTTCCTTAGATGTAAAATGGAAAGATGAACCTCCCATGGGGTCCTGGTGACCATTTGTTCAGTGAACTGCTCTGCAAACTGCCCTCCAGCTGCAGGGACTACGAAACGCCTCATCCAGGAAAGGAATTGCTTGGTGCTCATGGCAGCCACTCCGGGGCAGGGGACTCGGGTCAGCCCCCCAGCAGAAGCAGTGGGAGCAGCTGGCTCACAGCGCCGTAAGCTGCATGTGAGCTGTGAATTCAGCATCTTGCTGCTTGTTGGTCCCTAGAGACCAATGTCTCGGGAAAGCCTGGGGGGAACCCCAGATGTCTGTCTCCTTGAGCAGGTGGCCTCACCTGCTTCAGCCAGACATTGGTGGTCATCATCTGGTTCTTTTCATCCTATGAGGAGAGAGACAGAGTAAGACAGACCAGCCTGGAAGACAGCGGGTGGACTAGAAACCTTTGAGATAGTTAGCTACAGGTGTCAACTTGACAACGGAAGACTAGGTTCTGAGCATATCTGTGAGGATCTCACAGCTGAGATAAGCCTTGAACATGCCTGCAGCAGGTTGTCTAATTGACAGGGAAGATCTGATTCTACCCACGATGGGTGGGACTATTCCCTAGGAAGGCTGGTAAGATGGAGGAATTGGTCCAGGAAATTGGTATTCTTTGGTACACTTAGACATGGTGCTTGGCAAGTAACGTTTCTCTCTCTCTCTCTCTCTCTCTCTCTCTCTCTCTCTCTCTCTTTCTCTCAGCAGTTACATGGTTATTTTTGTAGTCGGTTCCCTCAGTCAAGGTGGGCTCTCTTGCCAAAATGGACTAAGAATTATAAGCAAACAATCATAAGCCAGAATAAACCCCGTGTTCCTCAAAGCTGACTGGCCGTGAATTTATCATGCAGGCACACTGTAACAATACCCAAGCCCAGCCACCCCTGTGACTTTGCCACCAGTGCTCAGATTCCTCATGCGAGTCTGAGGAGCCCCTGAAGAGCCCTGAGCATGTGCTCTACCAAGCCCTCTGCTGGCAACCAGTGCCCTCGGACTCTGGGCTAGGGAGGAGGGCACCATGGCAGACGAGGAGGTCTGCTTGGCTGTATACAATGCTGAGGTGAGCTGTTAAGGCCAGAGGGAAATAGGTTTGAGCTGAATCCAGATAAGGGAGAGGGGGCCACTCAGGCTGCTGCAGGCTCAACCCGAGGGGGCGTAGAATGGAAGAAGAGACCCACCACGTCAATGAGCTGGGCAATGGACAGTCCAAACCGCACAATGACGACATCAGAAGTGTTGGGCACCGGCCTCGCCCAGCGGTTATAGGCCCCAAAGAGGTGTTTGAAGAGGCGGTCTTCGGCCTGAGTGTGGGAGCCTTGCTGGGCCGACACTGTGGGACAGCAGAGGACTCCATGAGGCCAAGGAGGACACATATGGCATCCTGCCCACTTCCCATCAAAGCACAGACTCCCCCAACATCAGCCAGCCTCGGTCTGTCCCTCTGTCCAAAGAAGGCCTGAAATCAGAACCTATGTCAAATTCAGTACCATGTATCAGACGGTACAAAATTAGCATTCACTGTCAGAGCTCTGAATGGGAAAGTTCAGGCTAAGAGACCAGTCGCAGCTCATAAGCAAGGAGCCGTCAAAAGGAAGAGGAATGAGGGAAGAAAACACCTGGCTTCTGAGGGGTGAGCTGCAGAGAGGCTCCGCCCACTGCCCTGAGTCAGCCCTGTGGTGAGCTGCCTTTCCCCACACTCACTTGGCGGATGAGCGGCTAATGCCACCTGACACACCCTCTCCCTTGAAGAGTACCACCTTGAGTTATCATTATTATTATTACTGTTCGTTACACATGCATGAGGCATGATGGGGCATGTGCGTGCCATGGCACACACATGGAGGTCAACTCTGAGGAGTTGGTTCTTTCCTTCCACCTTCCGTGGCTTCTGGGAGTTGAACTCAGGTGGTGGGACTTGCTGGGCAGGTGCCTCTTCCCACGACCACCTTGCTGGACCGCTGTCCTGACTGTGTCATGAACCAGTGGCTGAGGCCAGTTCTTACCAGCGGGGCTGCAAAGCTGTCTGCCAGGATTGCTGGTCTCTTTTTTGCCAGTGCATTCTACAGAAATAGCTTTTCTGGACCAGAACTCTGCTGCCCTGTCCCCAATGTCCCTGGTGTCCCCAGTCCAGAGGCCAGCAACACTGTCTGGGACAGGAACAGCAGGGATGACAGCTGCGATGTGTGTCTGTATGTCTGCATGTGCATGTGTCTATGTGTGTGTCCGCGTATGTGTTTGTATGTGTGTGTGTATGTATGTATGTGTATCTGTGTGTCTGTGTATATCTGTCTCTCTAGATGTATGTGTGTGTCTGTCTCTTTGTGTGTCTGTCTCTGTGTATCTATGGGTTTGTGTGTGTGTCTCTGTGTGTATGTCTGTGTGTGTCTCTGTGTATGTGTGTGTGTGTGTGTGTGTGTGTCTGTCTGTCTGTCTGTCTGTCTGTGTGTGTGCGCACATGCCTGCACATGCCCACGCAATCCTCGGGACTGGACATGAGCAATCCTTCATCCCCACAGTAGTTTCAGGGGAGCCTCAGTCTGCTTGCATTATAGACAGGGAGTGAGGGACATTCCAGGAGACACAGCTGTGACAGCCCCTCTCCTCCCTGCGGAACCAGCCACGCAGCCTTGAATAACCCCCTCAGCCCGAGATGCAGTGAGCTGGTCTGCAGGAGAGTCCTGTGTCGCTCTTTGAGCCCACAGGGGTGAGGGAGGTCCTGGCGACGGTGCCCACTCACCCGCTGGAGTCATAAGCAGCTGCCAGAAGCCAAGCATCAGCAGAGACCGAAGTGCAGGATGGGAGGAGCCCATGGCGTCGCAGAGTCCTGGCTGCCCCTGGTCCTCCGGGAGCTGGCTTTTCAAAGCCCGGCTCTTCACAGCACCTGAGCAAGCCAGGGAAGGATGTTTACGGTCACGGATTAGCAGTGCTTGGCTGTCTGCAGAAGTTACTCTGCATGTTGCCTACAAATTCTTGACCAAAGGACTTAAGGAAACAAGGGGTTTTTATCTTGGCTTGTGATTCTTGACGACAGCGCCTTGTCCACTTGGCAGGAGAGCCCACACCAACACCAGGGCGGAGGGAACTGACCGCACCACAGGACTGCCGAGAGAGGGACAATCCTCACTTGCCCGACCAGCATGTCTGGCCAAATATACTGAAGGAGGCCAACTTCCTTAACCAGCTCCCTCCATCTTATTCACCTGCCCAGGGCCTAGTCCCACCCACCTTGGGCTGGGCATCCCCATCAACTAGTCAATCTCCTGCAGGCTTGCTCAGGGTCTAACTTAGCCACTAATTCTTTACAAATGTGCCCAGAGCTCAAACCCTCAACCACCAAATTGATGCCTGTGCCTAACTATGACAGTATCTTTGTCTCTCATACTCCATGAGGCTTCAAAGTTGAGCAGTGGATCTTCAACAGGCCTTTCAGGAGTGAAAGGGTCATGGGAGGGGGAGCTCACTGGGCTGAGGCAGCAGCTTCCTCTTCTTCCCCAGAGTTACACTGGGGAAGCTGCTCACAAGCTAAGATGAGCGAGTATGGTGGTGTCTCTACCAGGCTGTGGTTGATCACACTGCAAAAGATGATCTGCCGAAGAATGCTTGCAGTGGGCCATGTCAACTGTCAGCCTGACCCTAGGAGGGTCACTTGGGAAGGGTTCTCTACATCAAGGCTGGCTCTGGACATGCCCAGAACCCAGGTGAAAAATCAGGACGCAGTAGCACATGCCTATAATCCCGGCACTAGCAGATGCATATGCCTGGAGCTCGCTGCCCTGTCTGGGGAAATTCAGGCTGGTGTCTCAATAACACTAACAACAAAAAGTGGAAGACATTTGAGGAGCAACACCTAAGGTTATCTTCAGGACTCCAAATACACATGTGCACATGCATACACACACACCTAAGGCATGCATGCACACACACATGCATGCATGCACATACATGCACACAAGCACACTAAATACATACACATGTACATGTACACACATGCCAAACACACACACACACACATGCACACACACTTAAAGTTTCTATATTCCAATTCCAATTTTATATGAACCAGAGACAGAACAACGACTGTCAGCACAGATGATAAAAACAGCGTTTCCTTTTGGAAGATGAAAAGAACATTCCGGAAGCTACATAATGTGGTAACGGAAATATGATATTCTAGGTGTGCTGAATGTCACTAACGATAAGTGGGGGGGGGGCTCTGGGGGAATCCATGTGGGAAGATCCAGCCTGGTGGGTGGATATGCTAGAGAGCCGGCTGGTTGGAAAGTGGCATGTACGCATGCTGGCAAGTCCCTCTCTGCACAATCCCCGTGAATAGAGTATGGAAAGTTCCTTTGGCTCCTGATGATGGGAGGAAGTATCCTGCCAAACTGATGAACTGTGATGGAGAATCGTGAGCAAGGATATACTGCGGGCAGTGTGCCTGCATGTTGCCAATAAATTCATAACCAAAGCACTTAGGGGACCAAGGGGTTTCATTCTTACAGTCCTTGTTTAGAGTTCTTGGTCCAGCTTGGCAGGAGAGCTCATACCAAGACCAGAAGCTGAGTGAACTGGCCACCCACATCCACAGGGACTTCTGCGAGAGGGGCACACCTCGCTTGTCAGACAGCAAGACTGCCCAAGTACGGTGAAGAATGCCGAAGCACTGAGCCAACTCTCTCCATCTTATCTGCCTGCCTGGGGACTGGTCCCACCCACCATGAGCTAGATCTTTCCACATCGATCAGACAGTCTCCTTGCAGGTTTGCTCGGGGCTTGTCTCAAGTAGCAATTCTTCACAGATGTACCCAAAACTCAGCCTTCAATTGTCAAGCTGACCTCTATACAGCTAACTGACATTCCCCTTGTTCCCCTAAGTCCTTTGGTTCTTACATTCATTCAGCAATGAGAAGATGAAACTAACACATTGTATTAAGTCTTGAGAAAGAAGAACATGAGTAAAGAGTTATGTTAAACATACAAAGAGCCATTCCAGCAGAGAAATCAGAACCATTAGACATAAAAGTTGTTCTTTCTGGCTGTGGGCTTGACAGTGTGTCCAGTTGGCCAGCAAGCCTATCTCCATTCGGGCTTCTCCTCCGCCTGCTGCCCTCCCAGCAGGAGAGTTTGTAAATGTGTCTTGGAGTCTTGCTTGTGGGAGTCTTGCTTATCTGCCAGATAAGATTCAACCTCAGCGCGGTACATAGTCTAACAGGATCATCGGTCCTGCAAACCTAGGAGCCCTGCAGGGGAGGGCCAGGCCCCAGGTTGCTGCAGTGGTCAGTGTACCCTGACCCGGTGACATCTGATACACAGGTGGCTTGCTTGTGCCAAGTAGGGGAAGAGGAGCATGGGAAGGGTTCAATGGCAGTGTTCGCGAGCTGCCATCTCACAGGCAACGTTTGTTGCAGTGGTGGCTCCTGGGTGTGTCCAGGATGAAAAGTTCCTTTTGCCTCAACTTGCCCAAAAGATTTCAGTTTGAAGATGCATTCAAAACTGAAGTTTTTAATCAGGGACCAGAGAGATGGCTCAGCTAGACACAGGCTAAAAACACAGTACTGGGGCAGGAGGGATGGCTCAGGGATTAAGACTCTGTCTTACAAGCAGAAGGTCCTGAGTTCCAATCCCAGGTCCTACATAAAAACGCCAGGTGGAAACGGCTGCAGCCCAAACTTCTAGTTCTGGTGGGTGGAGCCTGGGAAATCCCACAGGGAAGAAAGCAAAGAGATAGAAGCAATCCACGATGATTCCCAAAGTCACCTTTGGTCCTCCACAGGGACATACAATGCCCTCTGACAGACACACACACACACACACACACACACACACACACACACACACACACACACACTACTAACTAACTAAGTAATAAAATAAAACAAAAAATGCAGTCCTTGAAGATTATCCTGTGTTGTTAAAAAGGACTGAGTCCCCTTCCCCACCCCACTCACACTGTGACAGGGATGGATGGCCCTTGAGAACGTCATGTTAAGTAAGACAGACAAGAACAGACCGGTTCTACTTCTAGGAGCCTTGGAGCCATCGGGTTCTTGAAGGCAGAGGGCAGGATGGGGACCGGGAGGTGAAGGCCCAGTGTTTAGTGGATAGACCGTCAGTTGAAGGACACGCAAAGGTCCAGACGTGGTGAATTACATTATGTGTATTTTACCACAGTGGGAAAAACATCCACAGGGTTCATCTGCAATGTCGCTAGGGCTGAGATGTTGGATGGGACACCAAAGTGGGGCAAAGGTGGCAGAGGCTTTCCAGAAGAGCAGTCTGTCATCACCTCCTGGAAATAAAGATGCTCTTGTTTCCCAAGCCAGTACACAGACTCCAGGTAGGCAGAGCCTTAGAGAAAGGTGTGTCAGTGAGAACAGGGTGGGGAGATGAGGGCAGAGCTGGGGCTCAGCACTGGGTTTAGAGAGGTGCCATGACCTGATGGCTGCTTATTCTTTATTCATCTATCACCACAATCCTCATCTTCTGTTAAGGGTGACAACCAGGCAGTAGAGACAAGGGCTGAGTTGCCGGAGGGACATGGAGAAAAGCCTCCCAAGAGTTCTAGTGTTTCATCTGGTCATGCATTCCTGGTCCAGCACGGCTCATTCATTGGCTCTTTGGTTGGTTTTGAAGCTATCTAAAGTGGACTTGAGCTCCCTAAGACCCCATTCCAGGCTTTAAACAAACCCTTGCTTGGCCTGGGCTGGGCTCTGGGCTGTGGGTTCTGGGCTGTGGGTTCTGGGCTGTGGGTTCTGGGCTGTGGGTTCTGGGCTCTGGGATCTGAGCTCTGGATTCTGGATTCTGGGTTCTGGGTTTTGGGCTCTGGGCTCTGCATTTAGGGTTCTGGACTCTGGGCTTTGGGCTCTGCATTTAGGGTTCTGGACTCTGGGCTTTGGGCTCTGGGATCTGAGCTCTGGATTCTGGATTCTGGATTCTGGGTTCTGGGTTCTGGGCTCTGGACTAGGATCTGCATTTTGGGCTCTGGGCTAGGCTTTGGGTTCTGGGTTCTGGGTCCTGGGTTCTGGGTTCTGGGCTCTGGGTTCTGAGCTCTGGGCTCTGGGTTCTGGGTTCTCGGCTCTGGGTTCTGGACTCTGGGCTCTGGGTTCTGAGCTCTGGAGTGAATCGTGGGCTCTGTGCTGGTTTCTGGGTGCTGGGCTGGGCTGGCTGAGACCCTGGAGCAGCATGGCCTTCCCTCTCCTTTCTACCCATCTGACAGCACGGAGCCACAGTTCTCTCTCTTCTCTCTTTCATCCTCACTGTTCTGAAGGATGGCAAGGGTGCCAGGTCTCCAGATTTCCCTGCTCATGTCAGTGACTTAAGCATTACCTCTCCTCCACTGCCACTACCACCTGGGCATTACAAAGGGCAGGTGTGGGGTGCAGCTTTGCGTATTCATCACCATCAGCATGAAGAGGCGCTGGTTCTTCCATGTTAGAAACAGAACTGGGGGGGAGGCATAAGATGGATGGGTGAAGATACCTGCATACAGACCTGACAACCTGTTTTGATTCCCAGGGCTCACATGGGGGAAAGAGAGAACCGATTTCCAAAGGTACCAGTTTTCTCCTCTCCCTCTTCTTCCACCTCTCTCTGTTTCTCTCTCTCTTTTTTTTCTCTCTCTTTGTATGTGTGTGTGTGTGTGTGTGTGTGTGTGTGTGTGTGCGCGCGCGTGTGCTTTTCTCTCTCAGTTTCTGTCCTGAGAACAGCTCGCTTCTGCGTGTCTCTGGCACACACGGTGCTCTGGTACCTTTACCCTCACTGGACTCACATCAACTCCACACCTAGGAGGGTGTGGGCAAGAGATGCTTCCTCCCCTAGATGCAAGCTTAGAAGGCTGATGCGCAGAGACGCCGACTAACTGAGCTTAAGGGATAAAATCTGGGATGGCAGGATCAAGCCTGAGTCCTCAGCTTCTAATTCTGAAGCCACTCAGGGTCGTAGTGCGAACTCAGCTGGCCTTTGACTGAACTCTAGAAGCAGCACTCAGAATTGTGGTGTGTGGGCATCCCTTAGTTAGAGAGAAGAGCAGGCTCACTTGGACCCAAGGTTCTAGAGCATTCCCCTCTATGTAGGTCACTAACTTCTCCTTTTAGCCAGTACCATGACTGCAAATTCCAAGGTCATGTTCTGATTTCACCTTTTAACAAGCTGCATTACACAGAAGAAAAATCTATACAACCCCCCACAAGAATAAGGATCCAGGCATGCCGAAACTGAATCATTCAGAGATCCGAAGGGAGATGTCAGGGCCTTCTAGAAGTTTCTTCAGATAAGAGGCAATGAATCTAGAGGATGTACTCCTGCAAAGTGCCTCACATGTGCATCCTTTGTAATTAGACCACTGTGATTATTTCATTAATCTGTCATCGGAAACCAAAGGAGAAATCGTCCCAGGTAATTGGCAGTAATTAGGGTAACCTTCCACCACAAATTACAGAGATATTTAAAGTGCAAGAGCTCTAGACTCTGATCCCTAAGGTTGTTGGAGTCTCTCGTTTTGGGGGTAGAGACATCAGTGGGGTGATGTCCTGCTCTGTTATGTCAGGGTTAAATGGGGTGCACAGAAAGGTCTATGCAAATCTGTTGGCACGTGGACACGTATCCCCTTCACCTCGCCAGGGTTTGGACCACAGTTGTGTCTCTGCAGCCTTGCTCATGAGTCCGGAATCCTGGCTCCATGTAGCCGACGGGGGGGTTCAGGCTCCCTCCCTGTTCTTTGTCCTACTCCAGCTGCTGCTCAACTTCTCAAACCCTGCCACGCTCCATTTCTTTCGCAAGCACCGCCTTCCCCCCAAACCTACTTAGATCCCATCCCCTCACTGTCACATCCAGGATTCCTACATCCCGACACCAGGGACCAAGAGTCCTAGTTCTTCCTGAGGTCAATACCAGACCTCCAAAGAGCCCTTCAGTTAGGAAAAAAAATAGTAATGCTTCCATTTCCAAATAACATTCACTAGAAGCGTCGGGAAAGAATACACTTCTAACTTGCACCTCTGCTCTGTCCAGAGACCTGATATCACCAGAGTTTAACTTCTCTAGGTTGGTAGAATCTTGAAGGTCATGTTACCTCCCTCCCCCCAGCAGTGGACACAACATCCTTTCTACCAATTCCAGCCTGGATTTGCCCCAGCAGTGACGGCCAGCTCCCTTCTGACACCATTGGTTTCTTAGTCTATTTCACTTAAGCGTGTAGAATATTCCCTAGTTAAGAAATAAGTGAACGAAGAGAGAGCAGTCACAGCAAAATACCAAAGTAGACCCAGTACTGTGGGGTGCTACACCAAGCCTGGCAGAGTGCAGCTCCCCAGAGGCGTCACCTGACAGTCCTCTGGACAGCCCTGGGAGGGACGACCTGGAGGCTGGCATGTCCCCAAGGAGCGGGCAACCTCCCACCTTCAGCCACGACTTCACCCCAGTTCCAGCAAGCTTCAAGCCTCTCTCTGAACTCATACTCACAGTCTCCTTACATGCTCGGCATCCCCAAACATAGTCTTGGGGGCCCCTAGCTTACCTGTGGTCATAGAAGAAGACAGACTGACCATGCAGAGGATGCAGAGAACTGGCCAGGTTGGAGGTGGAGGATAGCTGAGCAGAGTGCCCTTAGAGACGGGGCGCCAGGTGCAGGCTGGAGCTGGGTCGTTTCATTTCAGGGTCAAATCGATGCCAAAACTCCAGGGTTTAGGCGGCACCCTGCAAGGGTGAGGAGCCTGGACTAGCTTCCTTGGGAAGAAGATAGACAAGTCCTGCAGCATGGCCAATTTTCCTGGGGATGCCCAGTACCCAGAGACAGAGAGGGCTTCACACAGGGGCCGCCGAGGAGAGCCAGCACGGGGCCTCTGCAGATGAAGACCAAGCTAGACCTCAGAAGGACCACAAGCGTAGCGAGCTCACGCTGATCTCTCTCTCTCTCTCTCTCTCTCAATCTCTCTCTCTCTCTCTCTCTCTCTCTCTCTCTCTCCCACTCACACACACACACACACACGTACCCGCTCTGGAGGGGAGGAGAAGGAGGAGCCTATGTCCAGCAGCAGAGACAGATGCGGCTCTGGCTTCCCTCCGTCCAGTACTTGGATGCCCTGCTCCCTGCTGGGCTTCAGAGTCACTACCTGGAGTGGCCAGGGCTCGCTGAGGGTACCCAGATGAGGCTTTCTAGATCTTGGTCTGTCTATCATAAAGACATACTGTTTGCAGCCTACAGTTCTATTGTTCCCTTCTCCCCTGCGGACCACTGGCTCTTCCCCGCTCACTACCAGCCAGCAGGACCCCCACATCCCTGCCGCTGCCTGGCTGGGCTGCAGCTTGTCCCCTCCTCACCCTCCTTCCCGTTCCCTAGAGATGCCAGGTGGCATCCTCCCATCCCTGCGCACATCTCTTGCTTCTCTCAGAGTTTCACACCAGGGTTTCTGTACCACCAGCAGCTCTGCCCACTGTGCTACCCCGGACTTTTCACTGAATCCCTCCCACTGTGCCCTCCCCTCTGTGCCTTCCCCTCAGCCCCCCAGCAAGCCCATGCCCACTGAGCTCTGAGCCGCTCACCATCTCACCCATCTTGCCTTTGATGAAGGCCTGGGACGCAGACTGCTGGACTGGTTTCTGTTTCTGCCTGTTCGCAGCTGTGTGATCTCGGGGGGAGTCTCTAAGGGTCTCTGTGCCTAGGTTTTCTCCTAGGTAAAAGGAAGGTGTGAAGATTGTTCCTACTTGATAGGTTTTGTAATGAAGAGTAATAAAGGAGTAATACTGACTCAAGACTGTGGAGCTGTACATAGCACTACATACCCACAACTGTTACACATGTCACTCTTACACTTGCACAGTTGTTTGCTAGAAACTTCTCTGAAGAAATGAAAATACAGAGAACGCAGAACAATCACGAAGCACTCACTATCCATAATTCATTAATGTCACAACTCCACAATATTTGTATGTAGAGAAGTGAAGCTAGATGTATGCATTCTCCATGCGGAGGATGGGAGGGAGAAAAGGAAAAATGGAACAAAAAAGGGAAAGGGATGAGGGAGGAGGAAAAAGAGAAGCGTGGGAAGAAGAGAAAAAGAGAAAGGGAGGGGAGAGAGTCAGTCAGTAGGGATTCTTGGCTGCAAATCATACATAAAAGCGCATCATTTAAGTTAAGCAAAGAATGACCTTGACAAATGTCACTGGGTAGCTTGCAGCAGCACTTACGAAGTCGGAGGACCCGCTTGGAGGACAGGTAGGAACAGGGAATAACACCGGTGCCATGTCAGGCCAGCTCAGCCCTGCGGCTGCAGCTGCAGCGCTGGCCCCAAAGCCTGAAGCCTCTGCCATCATCGCTGTCCCTGGAAACCGGCCTCTCCTGCCGCCGCTGCCACAATTAATTCTCTCTCCAATTCTTCCTGTCACCAGCTCTCCACACTAAAGGTCAGGGTAGATGCAGCTGGATAGCCCTGTGTCCGTGGACCAGACATGAGGAAGGCTGAGAGGGCAGGAATCTGGGGTTTGGGGTATCTTATGGAAGGAAGGTTCTGTCACCTTCAAGGGGGAGTCCCAAAATATTTAAAAGGGATGCAAATACTGGGATCCCTCCCATCCAGTATTTTATCTCTTAAGACAAATGCATGCTCAGGCTTCCATAATCACACTTTATAAAAAAAAAAAACTCTCATACCTACTTGTTTTGGCATTTGTACCCAGAATTTGTTTAAATCATGTATGGTAAAACATGCAGATGTGGGAAAATGGGCAGAAAGCAAGGAGAGGTACTCAGAGCACCAAGCAAAGGGTGTGTACTCACAGCACCAAGCAAGGAGAGGTACTCGCAGCACTGAGCAAGAAGAGGTACTCACGGCACTGAGCAAGGGGCTGGTACTCACAGAAGACCCCACAGAGCCCCACAGGAACACATCAAGATAGGCCAGGAAGAAGGAACAAAGAAGACCCTTGATGTGTGGGGCTCATAGCACTGCATCACAGGGGATCACACTTTGGTGATTAGTGTGGCCTTGTGAGAAATGGATGCCAGGTAGATAAACCTAGAATCTAAAAAGACACAAAACTCTAGCATAACCATCTGCTGCAGCAGTTACACTTCACTGTTGCTGGTGAAGAGATGACAAAGCAACCTAAAGGAACAAAGGGTTTTATTCTCTTTTTTAAAACTTTATTTATTTATATTTGTGTGTGAGTGGGCATGCACTCGTGTGTGGGCACATGTATGTGTATCAGAGGGCACTGTGTGTCCCCATGGAGGACTAAGGGTGACTTCAGGAATCATCTTGGATTGCTTCTACCTCCTTTTTGCTTCACTCTGAGATTTTCCAGGCTCTGCCCACCAGGGCCAGAAGTACAGGCTGCTGCCATTTCCACTCAGCATTTTTACATAAAACTTGGGTTCTGCAGAGAGATGGGTTAGGAGGGCCACACCAGAAACAAGGAGAGAGGAGACCATGTTACAGCAGAGAAAATAGGCCTCCATCAAGGTCTGCAAGTAAGTAATGAGAAACCTGGTTAAGTTCACAGACGTTCTTTCCTGATCTCACCAGAAGGGGAGGGCATATAGTCTAGCAGATAAAAAGTAATCATTTTGCAAATGGGTGATGGACCCCTCCCTCAGTGAGGTTTCCTACTCTTATTACATCTACCCTTGAATGTGCTATTACAACAAGACTCCAGTTTAACAGCTTTTGTCTCTGGCCAGGGGTGACATACAGTGCCCAGCAGAATGGAGTGGAGGGAATTGCAGGAGCAGCAAAACTGCAAAAGAAAATCAACAAACCACAATCCAGAACTTCAGAGACTCTATATCAATCACATAGAACTAGGCCAGCCTAATCTCTCCCCATCCTGGAGCTCAGGGACATTTGCGGAAGAGGGGGCGGTAAGATTGTAAGAGCAAAAGGATGGGAGGAGCAACGATTTGCAAGATTCTCAACAATAGTTGGGGCCAAAGCAATCATAATGGGACTTTGCATGCCCTGCGCAATGTCCAGTGCACTGTTGCCCTCATAAAGTCTAGCATCTGTTAAGGGCACCGAGACCCCTGGAGGCAAGGGATTGACAGCCATAGTAGTGATCTTATGCTTAAGGGGAACAAGAGAAAGGGCTTATGGAAATGCCACTGGGTCCTTATATGTCATCGGAGAGGAGGACCCAGTGGAGAGTTAGGCGTACACAATAAAGGACTCTCTGGGAATTGGGGGGGAGGCACTGGGGGAAGGGGAGGGGGAGGAGGGGGGAGGGAGGGAACTGGTAAAAAATTTTAAAATGTATAATTAAATTTTTAATAAAAAAAAAAAACTTGGGTTCTGAACTTAGGTCTTCTGCTTATGAAGCAGAGTCTTAACCCTTGAGCCACCTCTCCAGCTAATTTTATTCTCTCTTAAGATTGTTTAGTTACAGCTCCTAATCCAGTGGCAGGAGAGTCCACACCAATACCAGGGCAGATGGAACTGGCAATACCATATCCTTATGTCCACAGGATTGCCAAGAGAGGGATAATCCTCCCTGGACAGATGTCCGACCAAATTTACCAAAAGCTGCCAACTTCCTTAACTAGTTCCCTACATCTTTTTCATCTGCCCAGGGACTAGTCTCACCCTGGGTTGGGCCTTTCCCATCAACTAAATCTTGCAGGCTTGTTTGGGACCCAACTCAACCACTGATTCTTTACAAATGTGTCCAGAGCTTGAACCCTCAGCCATTAAGTTGACTGACACTGCATGTAACTATGACAACAACTATTCCTCAAGCAAATCTAAGTGCTCATGGAGACTCAACCAGAAGCCTGGAAGTTGCTCTGCACAGTCTCTTTGGAAATGTTCATTCTTGCTCTAGTTCTGCTTACAAGGTTATCTAGACATTCTGTTTCCTATGGAAAAAGTCGTGAACTTCATTTGAAAAGAAGTGTTGCATATAAGGAAATAGCGTCGGCAGGAAGTAAAAGAGATAAGCAAGGGAGAAGATAGAAACAGGTACTGTCTTCAGGGGAGAAATTAAGAGATTAGAATTGCTAATTATAGCTTTCCTTCCCATCCCTTCTCCAGAACAAAGTGTGTTCTAGAAAAACTAATTGCAAACCTTTCCATGTGGAAGGTGTTAATGTAATAAGAAATGCGGAGATTGGAACCCAGGGCTCTGGCAGCACATCCAGAGCTCAGGATCTGTTACCGATGCTCAGAGGGGGACACAACGGCTAAGGCAGCAAGCAGAGACCGTCAGCCATGGCATCTGTAATGACCCCGACAGTCTACAAGACCTGCCCCCTTAGTGGAGTTTGGTGGTGCTCCTCTTCTATCCTCTTTGATGGTGGTATTAACTCTCCTTTCAGCTGACTGCCAATGCTCACATGCTGCACGCTGAGAGGGTTCCAGTTAGTCATCTAACCGTCACTGTGATAAAACACCTGAGGTACAAGATGCTCACGAAGGGTTTGGCAATATGGCTCAGTAGATAAGAATACCTGTGCCCAAACCTGGCGACTTGAGTTTGAACCCTGGAGCCTACATGGTAGAAAGGCGAGAACCCACTTCCAAAAGTTGTCCTCTGACCTCCACACATATGCTGTGGCATGTGTGTCTGATCTCTAGCTCTCCCCAACCCTCCAACAAATAAAAAATTTTAAAACCTTATAAAGAAGAAAGGTTTGTTTGGGCTTATGAAGTTTTGAGCCCTGGCCTTTGGCTTTGTTACTTTCAGCAAAACTCCATGTTGGGAACAAATGGTGGAAAGATGGCTTATCTTGGAGAAGCTGAGAGGCAAAGAGGGAAGCAGGAGGGGCTGTGCTCTCAGTATCCCCTTCTAGAGCAGCCCCCCCAGTGACCTCATTGTTTTCTAGTCGGCCCCACCTCTTGAAGGTTCCTCCACCCCTCCAAATCCATAGACTAGGGAACCTGGCTTTTGAACGCAGAACTTAAGGGAGCATTTCCTTAACTCAACTCTTGATACCTAAGATCCAGAGCATTTCCCACACACCTGTCATGGACCACCTCAAGGCCTTGGGAAGGAAGGTGTCTCCAAAGTCATGATGAGGGTGATAAGATTGAACGCACAAGAATCAGTTTGATGTTCCAATCCAAGGCCTCCCTCACAGCGTGTGACTTCCTGGGGTCATATGTGCGTGTGATGGATCACCACCTCAGCAAACTGTTGGTGGCACATGGTACAGTTCAACCCTGCACGATAACTTGGAATCTGTAGAACATATAGCCCTAGAAGGCGCCCAAGCTCTGCTTCAAGTTTCTGCCCTGGGTCTGACGCTTCAAGCTGACACTCCATGTCTATGCACAGAAATGAGCTGAATCTTGTAGACTGCAGTGTCTCCTGCTTATCTGCTTGCTGGGACACATGAGGATCAACCTATGGTTCAGGTCTAGAGGCTGGAAGTGTGGGTGCGGTGGGGACATGAAGAAATTTGATGTGCCTGGACATGGTGATTCTTTAGGCAAAGCTGGTGAAGAACTCTTCAGTCACCTGGAGCAAGTTCAGCAACAGAGAAAGAGCAACATCTTTCATGGCATGAAGAGCATTATGGCATTCTTCATGGAACCTTCTAGAATACTTTAAGTCTTGTTTCTTATCAGTCAGAGGTGGGGATGAAACTGGTGTACTACACTGGGATATCCTAGCCTTCAGCCGGCTGGACTATCCTCAGTAATGACTTCTGACAAGACTTAACAAGAATATTCTTACAAGAGGGTTCATTGGACTTCAGAGATGACTTAGGAGTTAAAAACTCTGCCTCACAAGCAGAAGGTCCTGAGTTCCAATCCCAGGTCTTATGTAAAAAATGCCAGGCTGGAATGGTGGTGGCCTACATTTCCTGCCCCGGTGGGTAGAGCTTGGGAAATCCCAATGAAGTGAAAAGGAGATAGAAACAATCCAGTGCCCTATCACACACACACACACACACACACACACACACACACGCACACACACACACGCACACACACACACACACACACTAAAATAAAAAAGGGTTTATTCAATCTTATTGGGCCCAGAGGAATGATTTTAAAATTTTGAGCAATTATTTTCAGCCTTTAATATGCTTAATAGGTAAATTTATGTCACCCTATGTCTATCTTATTGTTGATGGGCTGCTTGTCGGTCTTTGGCATGAAACATATTTGCAGAACAGAAAAGCAAGTCAAAGCAGCTGTCCTGTGCAAACAGGTGTTTTTCTTATGATTTTGATTCTCACAGGTATTGCCATCTTCTTTTTTTAAATCTTTGCCCACATTTTCTCATTCTTCAGTCTGCACATATGGAAGATCTTATCTGAGTTATTCTGTCCAAGTGCAAGAACACAATAAGGATGAGAAAATGCTTAGCAGAACATATCTGTGAAGAAGAATTATTAATAAGCTGAAACACATAGAAAAGCTTCAAGCTTGAGTTAAAAGCATGAGCAACAGTTTTAAAAGCAAGGCTCAGCATGATTTCCCTTGGATATCACATTACTTCTACTTTTTCATCTCTAAGCGTCCCTCCCACCTATCTCCTAAAGCGTGTCTCCCTCAAGGCATGCACAAAGTTAAAAGTTTTTCAGTTGACAACACCAGAAAAAAATGTGGTGCAATTTCTGGCAGGTTTGGAGTATAGGTCAGGGGTACAGGCTGCATCCAGTGGACCGCTGGCATGCAAACAGGATAATCCTCTATATGGATGGCCATGGTAATCATGTGCCTAGGAGGGTGCCAACCATAACGTATGGGCAGAGGATTTAGCCTTGGGTGGGGACAGCTGAGGACGGTCATGGTAGCAGGAGGAAAAGTGATAAGGAAATTGGGGCTTGAGCCAGCGAGCTGACAGCTTGCAAGTCGGCAGAAGGGTCGTGATTGTCCTGTCTCCTCAATGAAATCAATCAAAGACACTAGCTATGAATAAGAGGCAGGAGAGAATCCCGGGGGGGGGGGTGCTGGAGAGAGAAGGGAAATTATCCAGGCCTCTGGGAGTCAGGAGAGGGGCCATGTTAGAGGGAAATAACAGCAGACGGGTGGGCTGAAGATGTTATGTGTCTGTGTGTCCTATGTTGAGAGGGTGTAGGGGTCGTCTGCCTGACTCCCACCCAGTGGCACAGGACAGGAGGGAAGCACAGGACAGCAGAGCCCTTGGGAAACTTTAAGGGAAGCAGATTCCTCAGGCAAGAGCCACAGGTCAGGCAGAGCAGGATGGGAAAAGAGGGGAGGGCGGAGTGAGCACAAGACCCTTGCCCAGTGCATGTGACGCCCTGAGTTCTGTCCCCAGTACTACAAAAGCTAATGAGCTCTCTTTACATTAGGAACAGAGTAACCAATGCTGCAGGTCATTCCAGAAACTTCCCTATTGCATCAGCCGGGCGTTAGGCTACCACCTAACACGTAGCTCATAAATACTGCAACTATGGACATGGAGGCTACTGTTTTCAGTGAACAATATCTAGTTTCCATCTTCCAGCTGACTCTGAGAACAGAAAACCCAGGGGACGCAATGGCTCATGGTGTGACCCCATGAGCAAGGGCCGAGCATGGTGAAAGGCCACCCAGTCCTTCCGCCTATGCCCACGCAGGTCAGCCCCGTAGCTCGTGAAGCATCATGACACTCCGAAGACCCGAGGAAAAGGATTCGCCATGGCAGCGTGAGAGCTTTCTTCCAACCACAGAGGATTCTTGTTTGAAAGTGGAATTTCGTGTTGTGAAACTTCATGTGTGCCAGCTAGTTTCAGCTGTCAGCATGGCATTTGAGGTAATCTTTGGACACGCCTACAAAGAATTGTTTAGTTAAGACGGGCTCTGGAAAAGGTCTATAGGAGAGTGTCTTCATGACAAGATGGATATATAGGAAGACCCAGCCCACAGTGAGATAAGGCAGGTGGCTAAGAAGGAGAGAGCTGCTTGACATTTTTTTGGCAAAGTTGGCAGCAAGCTGATCTACATTGGTCCTTGCTTCCCTCCCCCTTCCAGCTGTGGATACGGCATGAGCAGTTCCCTCAGCTGATGTCATAACTCTCCTGCCCTGACCATCTGTAATCTACAATCCCCCTGGCTTCCCTAACTTGTCTGCGTTGTGTATTTGTGACAGAGCTGTGAAATGGAGATAGTCTTTTCTTCCCGAAGGGAGCCTGTTCAAGCCCAGTTGTATAGCCAGTGTTTTTCCCATTCACTTTGCAAGTTTTACAGATATATCTGTAGCTCAACAAAACACGTTGTAAGTTCAAATTTATATAAATAGGCAGCAGAAATCTTTGCAGCTGTTTCGAATAGAAAATGAACTATTGCATACAGGTGATGGGAGGGCCAATGAAATCTTCGAGAGGGATGGAAGATCCATTTCCAGATGGATCCTTTAGGGAAGAAACTACCTCGGCAGAGCTACCTCTGCCCCAATCAGCTGGAACTGAGTTCAAGACCACATGATTCAGAAGGCTAATAGGGATCAGGAAGCGAGAAGAAGCTCTTTGAGTTGAGCAGCTGAGCCTAAGGGTATGCTGAGGTAGTTTCTTCCCTAAACCGATATGCCAGGTTAGCAACGAAATCACCTGTGAGCTCACTGGCCCCACCATAACTAACTGGTGAGGGGGGTGATTAGCATATAAAGAGATAAGGTTTATTTTGACTCACTGCTTTGGTGATTTCAACTCATTGGCCTCACATAGCAAAACCATCTGCTTTGAGGGCAAGATGGAAAGAGAGAGGAAGAAGAAGGAGCTAGGGTCTCAATGTGACTTGCTGGGACTGGTAGATCTCCCATGAGCCTTCAGTCTTCAGTTCTCCACTGCTCTCCAAAGTGTCATGGGGAGGGGGAGGAGCAAGCCTTAGAAACACCCAAACTACTGCCTCCTGGAAGTGCATTTGTTGGAGGTGGGAAGAGAGGATGGATGGGCTCTTAGACCTAACTCTCAAAAACATGATAGCCTGTTGGTCAAGAGGAGCGGTTGACCAGAATTTAACCAGAAAAATCTAGAGTTCAAAAGAAAGTTTAAGTCAGACCTTAAAAAAAAAGGCAGAGCAAGAGAGAAAGAAAAGAAAGAGAGCGAGAGAGCAGGAACAAGTGCCATGGTGCCAGTGGAGGTCAGAGGACAGCTTTCTGGAGTTGATCCCCTCCTTCTACCAGGGCTCTGGGGATGGAACTCAGGTAAGTCATCAGGCTTGGCAGCAAGTGATTTTACTTGCTGAGTCACCTCATTGGTCCTGTTGGTCTGGCTTTTGAAACCAAAGTCTCACGTAGCCCAAGTTGACCTTGCTTCGCAGCCGGGGCTGGCCGTGAACCCCTGCTCTTTCTGCCACTGCCTCCAGCGTGCTGGGAATATGGCGAGCGGTGCCATGCCACTTCGCATTCCCTTCTTTAGCTGTCGTTCAGTCTTCAGGCCTGTGTTTCTGGAGCTTGGCTCTCTAAAACTCCACAGCGAATGCTCTGCCGGTGTCAACTAAGTCCAGAACTGAAGAACCTTCTTTCTGTTCATGCGGCAGCATCTGACATCTATTTTCCACTTCTTAGAAGTAATTCAAAAAATATGAGCTCTCCCACACAGGCACTCAGGAGAGGAGAGGGAGCAAGAGAAGAAAATGCCCGAAGGGGTTTATGAAGGATGGGCCAACCCAAAGTAAGCACGATTCCCTCCATCTGATTAGCAGTTGCTAAATTTAAGAGGTATAAACTCTGGATTTCAAGAGCTTATGATACTCTCTCATACCTGTCTTTATGGCTAAATGGAAGATTTCTTAATTGAATTAATTCTGGTGATGCGTTATGGGTCACAAGTGTCCTTTGTCTGTGTTTTGAGCTGTTCTCTTGGCAAGAGAGAACAGCAGGCCAAAGGTGTTCAGGAGTCTCACACAGGCAGGATGTAGGTAGGTACAGTGCTTCTGGAAACCTGACAGAGCCAACAGTGTGGCACTTCCTAAGTAGAAATGAACCTCCCTGTCTAGGCAGTGTTACTTTTAAGGACAGAAAGGGGAAGCAGACCCAAGGTGAGGTTATTCTGGGCCGGTACACCGTTTCTGCAGGACTGCATTGTACTCCAGAACCGCTGTGTGGCAGGCAGATCGCCCCAGGAAGCTGAGGGATCTGTAAATATATGTACATTTCCCAGGATGATCAGCCAAGCCTGGGTTTGGGGGATGTGTCAATCAGGATTCAAATGACAGGAGGGAGGTTTGCTCCTAGTCTCTTTCCCGCACCCTCTTCCACTCTTCCGGGCCCTCCCTTCCTCCTCCACTCCTCTCCACATTTCTCCTAGGGCCTGGACCTGTCTCTCTTCTAAAGAGCTGACCCTCCCCCCTAGGGTCAGATCTTTCTCTCTCTAGGCCGGCTCAAGAATGGTGTGAGACTGGAGACTGGAAAGTTCTCTGTTAAGCAGAGAATCGGGTTCCCTTTGGAGTTTGATAGTCTAGGTGGGCAGTCCACCCTCAAGGGCGATTCGAGGCCCTGGGTCTTAGGGGAGAAAAAAGTCCAGATACAGCAAGGAGGGGGACAGATAGGCAGATTTGCCGGAGAGCAGCCTCTAGCCGGTCTCTCGGAGCCAGAACCAAAGAGAGGGGAGGGGATGGGGAGGGGGCGGGGCCTTGGCGTTTGTGGGCGTGGCGTGGACGGGGCGTGGGCGGGGCGGGGCTCCACCGGGGCTCCTAGAGGTCCGGCGGCCAGCGGCTCTGGTCCAGCGCCCCGGCCTTCGCGCTTGGTTGTTTGTCGAGTGTGTGTCTCGGCGGGACGCTGCAGCCCGGGCCACCATGGCGCTGCGAGCAGCCGTGTTCGACCTTGACGGGGTGTTGGCTCTACCCTCGATCGTTAGCACCATTATTAGCTCCAAGGAGGCCCTGGAGTTGATCAGGTAAGGGGACCCCCCCCCCCCCGCGTTGCAGCTGGCGCGGGCACTTGGTACTGGGGGGGCGGGGGAGGGGACAGTCCCTGGCCGCCTCGGGGCTGCTGCACCTCCGGCCCAGATTGCAGATTGTTTTTTAATAACCTGAAGTAATTAAGCCTGGCTGAAGAGTCATTAAAAAAAAAAAAAGCCCCTCCTGTGAAAAACTTACAGATGGGAGAAGAATTACTCAACTATATGTATTGTGCCTTTAATTCGACCCGTTCAAACGGGTCTTAGAAATGTCCCCTGAGATTTACAAGAAAAGTAAAGTTCAGTCCAAAGCCCCACATTACAGGTGTGCTGATCAGAATAGCGAATGACAGAAAACAGCCCACAGCCTGCTTGCTCCCTGGGGAATGGGAAGCTAAGATGTACTGACCAACTAAAATGATGTTCAATAGAGGACCCACTGACGCCTGTGGTGATATTTGGATGCTTGGAAGCCCCGGGGGAACTTTGGTTCTAAGTTCATGTAGTCTCATCTCAGCTGTGAGGGAAAACAAGAGCTGAATGTAAGACATACTTGAAAGAAATATACCAAAATATCCCTGGCATAAATGCAGATGAGATTATGAATGGCCTTACTCTAATGTGTGTACTTTTCGTTGTTGTATTTTCTGACTTTCAAACTTCCAAACATGTATTCTACAATCAAAGAGGGGAAAAAAGAAGAAAAGTCACCCTTGTTAAGGCCCAAGAAAGAGAAGAAAGAATTGATTTCAAATGACTGCTGAGAGAAGGAAGAAGCAGAGTTAGAACTTTGCATTCTGAAATCTGCCCGTCTGAGGTTCCAGAAATTTTGTGTACTAGAGGCAAATCTTTGTATTAAATAGGCCATACAAGCATGCCAAACCAAAGGAGACTCCAAAATCTAAAATCTTGAGAGCTTGGTGGGCAAAGTGCCTGGTGTGGAAGCCTATGGCAAAGTTGTCCTCTAACCTCCACTGTTGCCATGGCATGTAAGTGCATTCTCTCCTTCTCTCTCTCTTTCTGTGTGTCTCTCTCTCTGTCTCTCTCTCTCTCTCTTCTCTCTCTCTCTTTCTTTTAAGTAAATAAATGGTCCCACTCTTTGAGGATACCAAGGCTTTGCAATAGGCTTCCCTCGCTCTTGATCACAAGGTATAGGTAGCCTTGGAATCAGTTTTTCCTCCTGCCTCAGATCGATTCTTTTTTTTTTTTTTTTTTTTCCTTTTCTGGTTCACAGTGACTTTGCATCTTCTTTGGCCACTTTTTTTTTTTGTAAAAGATAGCAATCTGTCCAGGGTGGATAAAAGCCTCAGAAGTTGAGAAAGAAAAGTAAGCTGTCTGGCTACGAAGTCCACTTTCAGACCAGCCACACCTCAGCCAACTAGACAACTTCATGTGAAAATGGAAAGCTGCTTCCCAGCTATACCTCCCCAGGAGAGGTCATTCCCTGGAGAGAGAAACTGAGAAAGGAATGATGAACTCATTTCCTACAAATTCTTTTTGATAGTGTTTTCTTTTCTCTTGAGTCATAAATTGGATTTTTTTTAATAAAAAAAAATCACATGAGTGAAGGTTCCATCAATAAACTGCTTGTTAAGTAGCTAAGAGACCTGAGTTCCAATTCCCAATACCGGGGAAGTAGAGACAGGAGGATCCCAGGAGCTTGCTGGCTGGTCAGTCCAGCCAAAGCAGTAAGCTCCACATTCAGTGAGAGACCCCATGTCATAATAATAATAATAATAATAAGAATAATAATAATAAGACAGAGCAATTGAAATAGACACCTGACATCAACCACAGGCTTTCATGAAAATATACACACGCATACATGCTCACACACGTGCACACAAGCATGTTCTACCTGATATGTGCATGCCCACCCCAAAGGCTTGAAAGAGAACAAGCTATGAAATTAAAGGCATTTCACCTGTACAATAATTTGTGAGTATTTACTTAGCTCGCATATTAGGTGTGTGGGCAGCCATATTGTGAGACGCATCTTTATACCACTTGATACGCCCCCTTTTGCTTTCTTCTCGTGACCCTGGTTAGGCTCACTCCCAGGTGTCATAGAACAGGCTGCAACAAGGCCCGAGGAAGCCAGGAGGTCAGAGTACAAGGCTCTCTGACTTTTCACCTATAAAGTTTGTGAGCCGATTATAAAGGCATTGAAAGTGAGGACTGTACTGGTCGTTTTCGGCTTGCTTACTAGCACACCTAAACACACAACTCTCTCTCTTGCATCCACTGCAAATTACCAAAGTTCAAACTGCGTCCCTACCGCGAGAGGTAAAAAGTTCTGGGGATTCTTCTCGCGTTTTTGGATTCCCCAATTGCATCTCTTTGAGAGCTGTGCTATTATTGTTTACCACCTTTGTGAAGCATCCCTCAAACTCACAACTCCTGGCTTCCAATGCTAAAAAAAATCCTGTTTGTTTTTCAGATCCCTGCCTGCTCCCACCTGACAGACACAGCGATCCCCTTTTCCTTTCTCGATGATTCTCCTGTTCCCTCTTCCTCAATCAGCCTCTGTTCTCATTTTTCCCTTTTTTTTTTTTTAATATCATAAGCTGCAGCACAAAGTCTTGCATACTTTAAGAGCTCAGTAAAAGTTGTGGATTCCAATTATGGACCATCTTTTTGAAAACCACAGAGCAGTTGCTAAAGGGCCTGAGGAATCTTCTTGAGGGGATGGCTCTGTGCTGAAGTGGGGGTGTGGTGATATGTACATAGCTCTAACTTCAACCTATTGGCTGGCCCACTGAGGATTTGGAAACTCGACGGTATGCCATGAATTATACCTTAATCAAATTGCTTGCAACATACTGGTGGCCAAGGAAAGTTGGGTGAGGACATAAGTATCAGGTGTACATGTCTTTTCATATTTTGTCCTGAATGGATCATTGTTCTTACAAGTGGGTCAGTCTGATAAAAGTTATGTTATGTAAGCAGACACAAAATTCACAGTTGGTGATGCTTGATCTCATACTCAGGGATAATAAATAGCTGTAGTGGGTTTGTCAGTGATAAGAGCCAAGGTGTGCTCATTTATCAGGGTTGCCCTTCCAAATAGCACAGATTGGCCGGCTTTAGCAAGAGGGCAGTCCAGGAGGTTCATGTCCGCCAGTGCCTCTCCTCTTGGCTTGAGGATGCGGCCTCTCTGTGTGTTCTCGAACATTCTCTGCCTGCTGTGTATGTCGGTATTCAAATAGCCTCTTGTCAGAAGACCTCCCCCCCATCATGCTAGATTAGGATCAATTCCATAGACCCCATTTAACCTCGTTACTACTTTAGAGACCCCGTCTCTAAGTATCATTACAGTGTGTAGTCCTGGGAGTTAGAAACTTCAGGGTAGGAAGGAGATACATTTTGGTTCCTGCTATGGGGAATATAAAGACAACCTACATGTGCATACAAGAAAAAATATCTTTTTCCTTTTGGAGAATGTGAACTAAGACTGACCTCAGTTGGACGATGTTCCAACCTGCCATTGGCTTTTATTTCCAGCCCCTGCATTGTGCCTTTCAACATGCCGGTGAATATAGACAGCATCTCTGCCTGTCCTTCCCATGGAGGCATGGAGGAACAGCCAGAATACAGTCACGTTGCTATTTCTTGTGTCTTCCAGAAACTTCCTAGAAAAAGATTTGCAGAAGAGAGACCTAGAGAGCTGCAGTGCCCAACTCTTCAGAGGGGAGATCACATTTTCCCAGGTGAGGTGATGCAGAGACCCCTTGGGAAGGCATTATCTGCTTTGGGCTATGGGTTCACTGATCATAACCCCATCAAGTGACACGTGGAGCTAGAGACCCGGCTGCAGTCTCAGATCCCACTCACAGCCCACACATTCACACACATGCCACATCTCATTTTGCCATCTGTGAAAGGTGATACTGCCATGTATGTCCCAGCGTGGACATATGAGCTGTTTCACGCAGCCAGTGAGCAAGAAAAGGAGTCGTTCTCGCTACTCTGACCTTAGCTGTTTTCTAGCACAGTCGACTGATTTGAGTACTGCTTGGCTTCTTAGTTAGTGTGTCTATGGGCAATCTGTGTGCAAGTCCACACATAAAAAGAAAAATCTCCCTTTGAAAAGTGTGGACATTATACCCATTCCTTACTCTGTTAGAAAACCAGGACTCACTACAGTTGAAAGAAAGCTCTCACTTTCTATGTGCAGACAACTGTTCTGTTATTGATAGCAATGAATCCACTTCACAATGCACACACACGTACACATACACACAATGCACACATACACACATTCTCACACATTCACACACATGCCACATACATAAACCCACAAATGCATGTGCACACATGCACTACATATAAACACATACCCCACTCACATACTCATATGCACATACGCATACACACACTACATATACACATACAGTGAAAGAAAACTGTAATGCTACTGTGGAGACAATTCTTTCTGAAGCTTGACCAGTAGAGCAAAGCAGCTATGTGAGGTCAAGAAACAGGCAATGTCACATGTTTTCTGTAAGTCAGTGATTTTAGAGTAAATTTCTGGAAATTGCTATAAAAAGTAATTGCTATGGAAGGACAGTTCTAGGTTTATCCCATCTGTGGCATCCAGTTCAGACTTCTCAAGTAGTGTCCAGTAGTGGAGAAGCTAACAACATGACTGGAGGGAGAAGCATGAGAAACTAAATCTTACAAAGGCAAAGGCTTCCAAAGATTGAATTGTCCTTAAAAGTCACATCTGGTAGTGATTAGCATCCTTTAGCTTTTGCTTCTCTTCAGTTGCTGGAATAAAATGCTCTGACCCCAAACACTTTTGGCTTATGGGTGCAGAAGGGCTTGAGGTCATCATGGTGGTGGTCTCATGGCAGCGGGTAGGGAAAGCAATGACATTAGAATAAGGCTGATTCACATTGCATTGCAATGTCATCAGGAGGCAGAGAGAGGGGCTGTCAAACCTGCCCTTATCCCCATGACATACTTCCTCCAGCAAGGCTGTACTTCCAAAGGCCCCATAACGTTTCCAAACAGTGCAACAAGCTGGGGATTGAAAGATCAAACACATGAACTTATTGGGAGATATTTCATATTCACACTACATGTGCAAACAAAATTGAGTAGCAGATGAATTTTCAAACTGAACTTAGGCATGCCATCAGCACGCAGATCCCGAAACACCGCTAGCACAGTTGGCCCCTCTCTGTGACCCCCTGGACGTGACCCTTCCACAAGTAACTGCTGCCTATTTCCCTCTTGCCTGTTCCCGACTTTATCCAAGTGAAATCGTGCTCATGAATCCTTCCGTCTAGCTCTTCTGCTTATCATTATGTGTGTGGCACCATGAGATGCTATTCTTGCCCTTACAGACACCCTTCTCCTCGTGGCTACTGGGGATTCCATTATGTGTCTGGATTTCACTGTATGCATCCATGCTACTGTAGAGGGGAATGGGGGTAGTTTTCAGTTTTGGACTTTTACTGATAGTCCTGGACTAATAAATTGTATATATACCATGATTCTTTCCTCTGTCAGCTTGCTGGGGCTCTGTCTCAATAGCTAAGGCTGGTCTTACAAAGGAACTAGAAACTGAGTGGCTTCAACAGCAGCCATTCATCTCTCAGAGTTCTGGAGAATCCAAGCAGCTCTGGCATCTGGGAAGTGTTCTTCCTGGATCCCAGCTGGCTGTCTTCTTGCTGTATCTTTGCCAGATTCCTTTGTCTCTCCATGTAGCACTAGTTCCATTCATGGGGCCTCCACCCTCGAGATTCAATCTTCTCTCAGAAACCCCTCCTGCAGGTCACATTGCACTGTGGATTAGGGCTTTCTGGAGGGACAATAACATTTAGTCCATAGTTAGTGCTATAACAAAATTCCTGTGTATTTTAACAACAGGATTTCCTCAGTTTTGGAAGCTGGGAGTTGAAGAGAAAGGTGGTTTCTTCTAAGGCCTTTGCTTGCAGACAGCTACCTTCTCTTGGTGTCATTACTAGAATAAAACACTTGAAGCGATTAGCTTCTAAAAAGAGAGGGTTAGGCTGGGGACATGGCTCACAAGCAAAAGGGCCTGAGTTAGGGTCCCCAGATCCCACGTAAAAATGTTAGGCAGATATGGCAGTGGCAAGGTAAAGTAATCCAGGATGATTCTCAGTGTCACCCTTGGGTGGGCCTCCACAAGTACACACACTCAAGTGCACACACACACACACACACACACACACACACACACACACACAGGGTTTATTCATCTCAAGGAAAGGAGGTTCAGGCCATCCGATAGCCCCCTGTCCTTGGGCAAGTGGCACACGATCACCTCATGTCAGGAATACATGGAGGGGCAAACCACATACCATGGAACAGGAAGTAGAAGAGCAAGACTGGGAGAAGGACATCCCAAGTCCCCTTCAAGGTCACACAACTAGTGACCCAAGGACCTCCCACCAGACCTGTCTCTCAAAGGTTCCTTCTTCTTCCAGTAACATAACCATTTGGAATAAGTCTTTAACTTTGGGGGACACCATCATATTCAAACCACAGTGGTGTGGCTGTCAATTATATCAGAACAAGAAACAACCTAATGACCTCAGTGTACTAGAATAATATCTTTAAAGACACTGTCTCCAAATGTAGTTAGATTCTGAGGTGTGTCGGGGTTAGGACTTGAATATGCCGGTTTTGAGAGGACATAATTCAGCCTGTGTATTTCTACTTTACTGTTATCTCAGTGTTTGTGCCCCTACCTCAGTTCTCATAGGAGACAGCCTTAAACTTCAGGAGCTAAGTCAGTCAGGGGCGTACAGCCCTCATGAGGCGGAGGAAGGTTCTCAGAGAAGGTATCCAGATGACTAGCTGGTCCCTTCCTCATAATGGGTAGTAAGGCGGCTTCATCTATGGAAAAGAAAGGGGGTTTGCATCAATTACTCTTTATTCTGCTGCTGTAGATACCCAGGCTCCAACAACCTAAGGGGAGATACAGTCCTTAATGGCAAAGGGATGGGGCTAGCCAACCTCAAGGCCCACCGCCTGTGACTGCCTTCCTCCAGCAAGGTACCATGACCTTTCCAAACAACTGAAGATTCAACCGCGTGGGTCTGTGGGAGATAACACACACTTCAAACCTCGACAGGGTTCTAACCAGACACAAATCTTAACCTTGGCCACGTGCCTTAAACTTTGAACTCTGCATACTTCAGAACTGCGGGTAATAGGTATCTGTTCAAATGCGCTCCCCAGCTATTTCCCATTATTTCTGCTCAGCTTTTATCTATATCGAAACACACACTGGCATTTTCAGGGGGTGAGTTCCCTAGACTGCATCTATTTCGATTTCATGAGGGTCCCTAAACCTCTCCAAGGTTGCAGCCATTGGTGATTCTCTTTTGCAGTGGGTGCCACTCATAGAAGACAAATGCAGGATGCATCTGGAAGCTTCTGGAGCCCCCATCTCTGGGAATGTCACAATAGCTCAAATCTTCAACAAAGTGATATCAGCTAGAAGCATCAACCGCCCCATGCTTCATGCGGCAGTTGCTCTCAGAAAGAAGGGTAAGGGTCCCTCCCCATAGTGGCCATTCCTTGTCCTGTCCTTGCCACAGCCCCTGCAAGGTAAGGTCATTGTCCGAAAGCACCCAAGTGTGTTTAGAATCACGGACCTTCTAGACTGTGATGGAATGTTTCTCATAGAGCACAACCCCACTGCTAACTGAACCAAAAGACAAACCAGAACCCCTGGGGAAATGCCCTAGTTTTATCTAATAAGGCGGTCTATACCAGTGATGGCTTTGTGGAGAAAATTCTGCTCTTTTAATGGTTCTAGTACCAGTCATAACCCAAATGACCCAAGCTCCTCTTACAGACTCGAGAACATAGCCTTTTGAAGAACTGCGATTTTTCCAGACTCCAAATGTCAGAGCAGCTGAGTTTTGGGGGACGCATCCAAACAGCACCAACCCTTGTCAGTAGCTCCTCCCTCCCCATCAGCCATCCATATCTCCTTTCCAGCCTTGCCTGGTTTTCTCCCATTGCTGATTGGGCAGATAGAACCAGCGGATCCTGCATGTCTAGTATGTCTCTCTAGTCTTGAGATGGGATTGAAGTTCCTGGTGGTTGAGACTGGCATTTTGAAAGCCAGGTAGTTTTCAGTAGTGTAGGCCACAGTAGTGTAGCCCTTGTCGTGTGACTCACATGTAAATAACAACAGTAAGATCGACCGTGCCTACTCCAGCGAGGCCCATATGAGATGAAAGTTAAAACATTTGAATGAAAAGAAGTACTCAGGTACAAGGGGTTAAAGATTGTAGCAGGGGATTCTTCAGAAAATTCTATGCCCAGCCTTCAGCCCTGCTAGGATGTGCTCCTGGACAAAGTTGATTCTTTTCTATGTGCCCACTGGAAGCTTGGCATACAGAGATATGAGTAAGCAGGATGCCCCGATAAGGATGTCCCCATTATCTGGGGCCCCTATAGGGGGTTATCCAGATCATGTCAAGGCACATTATCTTAGCTGATCTGTTCCCTCGCAACTTTCTGCTCAGGATTTGCAACTTGTATCCTCACCAACAACTGGCTGAGTGATGGTATGGAGAGAGATACCCTGGCCAAGCTGATGTGTGAGCTCAAACCTCATTTTGACTTTGTGATCGAGTCTTGTCAGGTTGGAATGGCCAAGCCTGATCCTCAGATCTATAAGCTTGTGCTGGACACTCTGAAGACCAAGCCCAATGAGGTATGTAGACACTTTCTTTCAGGGGAAAAGAATGTTCCAGAAATATTACAGCCAGAGGAAAATTTGAGTTTATGAGTTGGGGTACATTTAAGGTCTAGGAGGACAGTTCTAGGTTTATTCCTCCTATGTCTTCTAAAGGAAATTTTACTCATTTTTCAGTGTAGACAGTTCTATAAGAGGTGAGCCTCTTTTGTGTGTGTGTGTGTGTGTGTGTTTCAGGCCTCTTGCAGGTGGCTGGTTCTTCTCAGTGTCTGAAGTCAACATGAGATTAGCACCCCAAGTTAAAGGGTCATGTGAATCTCTCTCTTTTCTCATTCTTCTAGGTTAGATGAGCTATGTTGAATTTTGGGTTGCCTGCCATTAACCAAAATTTCAAATGGATACGGCCAAGCTTTCCTTTGTTACTGTCTTAGTCATCATTATCCTGAGCTCATTTTGTGACTTTCCTCATCTATTGGACACAACTCTTTTTTTTATTATTATTATTTCTGCTCATACAAACTTAATAGGTAGACCGGTTCCCTCCCTCCCTCCTCTTTCCCCCGAACCTCCTGCTCCCCCTCCCCTCACTCCTCCCCTCACCCCTCCCTCCCCATCCCCCAGTGCCTCCCGCCCCAATTCCCAGAGACTCCTTCAATGTGCATCCCTGACTCTCCTCTGGGCCCCCTTCTCCGATGACGTACAAGGACCCAGTGGCATTTCTCTGAACCCTTTCCCGTGTTCCCCTTAAGCATAGGAACACTACTGTGGCTACCAATCCCTTGCCTCCAAGGATCTTGGTGCCTTTAGCAGATGCTAGACTTTGTGAGGTCAATAGTGGACACAACTCTTTTAATAATTAAATATTTGATTCATTTAAATTGATTGTTCTGACACTACCTCAGACTAAAACTTGAGGTTACCAACCTATTTTTTCCACAGTTGACCAGCCAGCCATCCTGAGCCCATTTTGTGACTTTCCTCATCTATTGGACACAACTCCTTTAATAGAAATCAAGTGTCTACCAGTATTGAGGTCTATTCAGGCCATTTGCTGGATACTTTTTCTTTCCTAGTACTTTTTACTTCTCATAGGTTCATTGCTTTTTGATTGTCTTCTCTTGTGGGAATTCTCTCACAAATGTTTTCACCCAGGTGAATGATTTCTTGGGATGTGTGTGTTTACTGGAGCTGCTGTAGCTAAACCTTTCAGTTCCAAGATGGTATACGGAGAGGAGGCTTGTCTCCTCTTCCTCTGTGCCCCCTCCCCCCAATCACAATCCATGTGTCTGGTTATGCGGTCTCTCTGCTTCATGTCCATGTGTTTGGGCCCAGGTTGTTTTCCTAGATGACTTCTTTACCAATCTGAAGCCAGCCAAGGACTTGGGCATGGTGACCATCCTCGTACAAGACACCGACATGGCCCTGAGAGAACTGGAGAAAGTCACAGGGACGCAGGTAACTTGGAGTCTGAGCTGAGTCCAGCCACCTGCTATCCCACTGGGATGGGAAGAGAAGAGGACCCCAGACCTGGAGGTGCTTCTTTGCTCCGTAGGTAATCCCTGAGCAACTTAGCAGGAAACCTGGTACAGGGAATAGTGCCAGCAAGCAGGCACTAGACAATCTCAGAGCAATGTTTAAACCATGTTCAGTGCCAGTCAGGAAGCTGAGGCAGAAGAGCTGAGGTCAAAGCCTCCTCCACCTTTCTGTCTACAGTGAACATGGAGAAGTCCTTGTCTCCTTTTTTCTGCTTTTGAAGCAGAATCTCACTAGTGATCCTACTGCCAGCCTCCCAAGATCCTTAAAGTGAAGTTGTCATGTCCAGCTAAACATGGAGAAATCTTCCTCTGAGGCAGATGGTTCTTCTCCAGGTTCCCAGGCATGCCTCTTCAGTGTCAACTGATAAGGTCACAGGTTCACACCCTCTTGGCGGTGAGAAGAAAGTTCTGAGAGGCACCTGCCCTTCCCATGGGACTGGACAGCCTTAGGCATGTCCCTGACTGGCACCTTCATCTGAGGTGCCCAAACTCTTTGGGGATGGCCTAAGGTCATGATCACACTGAGCCCCAGAGGCAGATTTCCTCCATCTTGTGCAGCAGGGTGACCCCTAACTCTGTGCACCTGAGAGGAGAGGAGGTAGGAGAAGGAGGGGCAGAGAGGAGTGAGCTGTCACAATAGTTACTCTTAACTATTTCTGGGAGAGAGCATTCAAAGTCAAGCAATTTAAGAGGGAAAGGGAGATTTATTCAGTTTACGGTTCTAGAAGGGAGAAACAGTCTTTCATGGCAGAGGCAGCATGGCTGGTGGCTTGAAGCTGGAGACAGGCTTAGTCACTGTAAACATCCTGGAGAGGCCAAGAAGTGAAGAGTCTCTCTTCAAAGTCTTCTGTTCTATGGTTCCTTTTATCTGGTCTGCTACTAGGAGGTTCCAACCAGATCTAGGGCTGGTCTTTGTATTGTAATGTATTAATCTGGATAATCTCTTTAGGTAGTCTGACAGCTGATCTTAGTTAATGCCAGGTGTGGTCAATCTGACACCCAGGATTAACTATCACAGCTAGTATCAGAACTTCTCCACATGCACTCTCAGCATCCTCTGTCATTTCTGTCTCGGGTATTGACACTGATACAGTACATTTGTAGTCTAGGGACTCATTGTTCAGGTGTTCAGGAACTTTCTTCCTTATCTGGATGTCCTCCAAAAGTAGGTCAGTGGAAGCCTCTGGAACTCCAGAGATGCATGTTCGAACTCTGAGCACATAAGTTATCATGGGTGGAACTATGTTCTCTGAAAATTCTCAGTGATGCAGCGTAGGATTGGATTTGGAGACAGGGCCTTGTGGTGAAGGCACAAAGAGAGCAGGAAGGCGAACCACAGTCCAGCATGACCGGCCTCCATATTGATGTCTACCAGCAGGGCAGACCACAATCCAATGAGACAGAGCTCTATGTCAGAAGACAAGATTAGGTCACAGACCACAGAAGGTTGGCACATGAGGGTATAGATAACAGAGAGTCGTCCACATGCCAGGGAGATAAAGGCTCAGGAGAAAGCTGCCCTTTCAACACCTTCATGCAGATGTCCAGCCTCCAGAAGCAAGGACATAGATGTCTGCTGTGGACGCTGCTCAGGGTGTGGTATTTTATGGGGCTGTGTGTTACAGCACCTTGTCCTCTCCCCTGACTATTATAGTGAGATCTAAACAAACTTAAGTGATGTACAGTTCAAGACCAAACCAGAGGCACAGTCAGGCTGAGGTTGACTAGAGCAGGACACCTTCCAACAGAGTTGATCATGAGCTGGTGGTCCATTGCTGGTGGATCCAGAGAGCTGCTGTCAAAGCCCTACCTTGCTCTACATAGTAAACATGGGGGTGGGGGGACAGAAGGGGAAGATTGGAGGAGTTGCTGTGCAGGACAGCGATGGGGAAGTCTGAATTCTCAGGGTGGAGAACAAGTCTTTATATGTATATAAAGTTCAGTGGCTCAGTTAGTGATGGTCAGAGGGTTTGTGAAACTTTCTCACTCAGTGCCTGGATTGTTAGATGACTGACCTGCTGTCTTCCACTGGGGTCTTCTGTGACACAAGGGATATCCGTCTGGAAGATAAGAAACAGGAATGAGGGACTACGGAGAATCCTCCAGTGGTTTCTTGGCCTGAGAAGGCGGCTCTGACCTCCTATTAGCACTCTGTTGATCCCGGGCCTAGAGAGGAGGCCAGGAAGTGGAGTTCCTTAGGGGAGGGAGGGAGGCGGTGAGGACCAGAGGGAGGAGTAGCAGGGAATGGCTCAGGGGAGATGCTGGACTATCTCTTATGGAGCCTGTTTTACTTTCAGTTTGACCTTCCCACTGTCCCTCTACCAGTGCCCTGCAATCCAGCTGACGTGAGCCACGGGTATGTGACCATAAAGGTAAGTCTGGTTGACCACGGTACACTGAATCATGCAAGGATCTCTGAGTTGAGATTCATAATCCTGGCCTCAGTTTGCCTTAAAGGGATGTAATTGGACCTGCTTTACCACTCAACTGACTTCACCCCAAAATTCTGGAAGAAGGGGGCCCAGCTGAGCCAGGTCCTCAGGGAACCAGTGTATTGGCTTCCACCATGTTCTTCTGGGTGTATGTGTTTGCTCATGTTTATGTGTATATATGCATTTGTTGTGTCTATGTTTATCTGTGTGTATTCATCTATTTGTGTGCATGTGTATATGCATGCACACATGGTCATGTGTGTATATATATACGCACTTATTTGTATGGTTGTGTGTACACATGTTGACATGGACATGTGCATGCATGTTCTTGTGTGTGATCATTCCTCAGCACACCTGTAGAGACAGAAGACAACCTCAGGTGTTGGTCCTCACCCCTCCACCTGTCTGAGACAGTCTCTTCACATGTCTGAGCAGATGGATTTTCCCGCAACAAAGGCTTTTACGCACTGAGCTGTCTCCCCCACCCCCATCTATGTGGCCTTCTCTATGCAACTTAAGCTATGTCATTTGTGGCTCATTCTCTCTTTTTTTTAATCTTATTTTAAAAATATTGGAAAGTGATAGGCATCTGCCACGCTCCTTGGTTGAGTTGACTATGGGTGCTAAGTGGACCTTTTAACTGGGATTTGGGTCAGAGTGAACTGAGTTAGCATTATGCAATATCCAAGTGCAGATCTGAACTTTAGAAGAACTCAAGGGAAAATTGCAGCACACACTGGAACATTGTGGCCTGCAAAAGGACTTGCAAAATGCATCCTTAATGCTTTCTTGAGTCAAACAACTTGTTTCAAGTCACAAATAAAACTTCCAGCATGGAGCAGTCTGATACACAACCAGATGGCTTATTCCCTGTGAATTCTTATCATGTGACTTACATGGAGTTCCATGAGAACATTGAAGATGTGTATTTAACCAAGTGTCTGAACTGTATGTCACCTTACCGTGTTTAGAACTCAGTGTAATTGTCAGGGGAAGGGTTAGGTGCTGTAATAAACAGTCTCACAATTTCAGTAGCTTCAAATGTATTTCTTGGCACTGGGCACTGCAGGTGCTACTCACAGAGTCATTCAAGCATCCAGACACTGTCTCTATTCCTCTGCCTTTTTCTGTATCTGAGGTACAGATAGGACAACAGAAAGGGGACCAAGGATGGACGGCTGTGTGGATGCTGGGTGAGAGCTCTCGTTCCTCACCCCATTTAAAAACTTCACTGGCCGGGGCTGGAGAGATGGCTTAGGGGTTAAGACTCTGCCTCACAAGCAGAAGGTCCTGAATTCAGATCCCAGGTCCTACATAAAAATGCCAGGTGAAAAAGGTGGCGGCCCGCCCTACAGGCCCTGGTGGGCAGAGCCTGGGAAATCTAAGAGCGAAGCAAGAACGAGGCAGAAGCAATCCAGGATGATTCCCAAAGTCACCCTTGGCTCTCCACAAGGATACACAGTGCCCTCTGAGACACATACACACACACACACACACACACACACAAATGTTAAAAAACAAAACAAAACAAAAAAAACCTCCACTGGCCAGAACTCAGTCATGTGACCACAACTCAGAAAATTCCAGCATGTGCTTGGAAGAAAGGAGAACACAGACATCTGATCCCTAGTGGTCTGTGTCATCCATGCATCCTCCCAAAGGTCTGTCAGCATAAATTTCACATTTAAGGATTCAACAGCCAGGGTGGAGAGATACCTTGGTTGGTAAAGACACTGCTGTGGAAACCTACACACCAGAGTACCTAGTAGAAAATACAACACGTCAGAACAATATCAGACATTCTGTCAGTGTCTGAGATTGCTTGGGCTTGGGTAGTTTTCATGTTGTGGAACTCTGTTCTGTTGCCTGTTCAAGAGAGTGTCTCCTCCTATCTGTCTTCACCTCGCCTTGGGGGCCTGAGCTAAGACAGCTGGGTCAAGCGAGAGCTGACCACCCTCTGCAGTGGCCCATGGGAAGTCATCTGTATGAGGGGCCCTGGCTCTGCCCAGTCTGTGCCACGATTATTTGTGCTCACTTCTCTCTCTCCTGCAGCCGGGAGTCCGCATGCATTTTGTGGAGATGGGTTCCGGCCCTGCCGTGTGCCTTTGTCATGGGTTTCCTGAGAGCTGGTTCTCCTGGCGGTACCAGGTGAGGGAAACTGAGGGAGACAGGCACTCCCCAGGCCAGGATAAAGGGAAAAGACATCTAGATGCTGTGTTACACTTCCTCTTGCATTCTCCTCGGTGAGACAACACTCACACAGCGTAAGGGCAGAAAAGGAGATTTATTGGGCTTACAGTTCCAGGGGGGGTGTAGTCCATTTAAGGTGGAAAAGGTATGGTGGGCGGCAGACACTAGAGGCCAACTCAGGTCACACAGCCATCACAAAAGCAAAGAGAACATGAGCAAATCGCAAGGCGAAGCAGGGCGGGGCCACCAGACCTCACGGCCTGCTCCTGTACCTGCCTTTCTCCCACTGCTCTGTCTCCTAAAGGCCACGACCTTCCTAAACATTGACAATAGCTAAGATTGAAATCCATGAGCCCGTGGGGGACAAGCTGCATTCACATCATGGCATGTTGATGCAGTGCAGAGTCTACCACGAGGTGGTCCTGCCAGACAGCTCCTTCTCCCCCTTGCTGAACATCCTGACAAGTGCCAGGTGAAGCTTTGGATTGAGCCACTTACAGGAAAGGCCACGGATGAGACCAGCCTCCATGAGCCTGACCTATTTGTTTTCCAGATCCCAGCGATTGCGCAGGCTGGCTTCCGTGTTCTGGCTTTGGACATGAAAGGCTATGGAGACACGTCCTCACCCCCTGGTGGGTTGGTGCTTCTGCAGCCACGCTTTTCCCTGTCCTACCTCTCTGGCCTCATGAGCTTACCCTGTCCGGGGTCGAGCAAGTCTGACATGGCCCCTCTCCTTTCATGCAGTGTCCTGTCTCTCTGTTCTTTGTCTTGTATTCTTTCTTGCCTGCTGAGTGACCAGGAAGCCCACAGACCCGAGACTGCCCCCTGCTGGCTGTCAGAGATATAGAGCTTACCATTCACTTCACTCATGGGGCCAAGGCACAAGCTCCACTTCACGTAATGCTAAGTCCTGTGCTTCCCTCCCCTCTGCTTGGCCACCCACCGTCTAGGTGGGCTTCCTGTGGAGAGGGCTGCTCTTGCCTTCTTCCCTGTTGTGATTGGCCCATCTCACGTGTATCAAGCCTTCGAGTTCCTCATGTCACAACTTTGTCCCTTTGGACAAGCGCCTCACGCCCGTACACCTGCATCTGGAACCCTTGGGCCGCCTCTGTCCCTGGGCTGCTTTGCATTGCAGCTGCCGTGGATAGAGCACGCTGTGCGCCCCTGAATTCAGTTCTTTAGCAGGCATGTCCCAAAGTAGAACTGTTGATTCTACAGCAACTTGAAGGTTGGATCTTGACCTTGTATCTCCTGAGCCTGAGGTTGCTCGTAGGTTTAGGAGCATGTTCCTGTGGGGAGATGTCTCTGCTCTCATTTGGTTTGGAAGAGTCTAGAAAAGTTTGAACTCTTGGGTGCCCAGGCACGCAGGGAGCTTGAGCATAAGGTGTGAGGCTCGCCATGCTGTGGGCAGCTGTGCTGTGATGCTGGCCTTGCAGTCCCCTCTAAATACAACCCTTGGCAAGAGTCCACTGACTCTTATTTTCCAAGATAGTACTTTGCAAGTAATCAGTGGCATTATGTTTAGACAGAGAAATTCTCTACTTCACAAGCAGCCTCTGCAAAGAACCAAACAGATCTTGAGAAAACGAAAAGGATGAAGTTGGCGACATTGGAAATTGCATGTGCCGGCTCGTCACAGTTTTTCTACATGTTGCTGATAAATTTATGACAAAATGGCTTATGGGAAAACAGATTTTAATTTTGACTTAAACTTGTTAGGTTGTGTAGCAGTCAGCCTGCATGGTTGCCAACAAATCACCATCAGACAGTTTAAGGGAACAAGGGGTTTATTTTCTCTTATGATTGTCTGGTTACAGTTCCCAGTCCAGCTTGACAGGAGAGCTCACATCAGCACCAGCCACAACATGTCTCTACATAACCGCTGAGAGAGGGATGATCCTTACTTGCCAGAACAGCATGTCTGGCCTAGTGTACACAAGGATGCCAACTTTCTCAATCAGCTCTATATATTTTATTCTAGGACCTAATCCTACCCAGTATGGGTTGGGTCTTCCCAATCAGCTAGACAATCTCCTGCAGGTTTGCTCTGGGCTTAACTCAACTACTAATTCTCTACAAATGTGCCCAGAACTCAAACCCTCAACTGTCAAGTTGACACCTGTGCCTAACGATGACAAGTTGTGTTTCTTTGTCCAGTTTGGCAGGAGAGGTCATCCCAACACCAGGAGTCGAGGGAACTGGCCACATCATATCCATTGCTGAGAGAGGGGCAAACCTCACTTGCCAGACAGCGTGTCTGTCCAAGTGTGCTGAAGAATGCCAACTCACTGAACTAGCTAAAGACAAGGCTTCCTGCTCGCGGAATTCACTGGTCTTACCAGCTCTCCGCATCTTATTCACCAGTCCAGGGAGCAGTCCCACGCATCATGGGCTGGAGTCTTTTCCATCAGACAATCTCCGCAGGCTTGCTCAGGTCCTGCTTCAACTATCAATTCTTCACAGCCGCGCCCAGAGCGCAGCCTGCACTTGTCATGTTGACACCTGTGCCTATCATGTTTTCAGATGATATTATAAATTCAGTCATTAAATGATATGAGATAGCATTTGACAGTGGTACCAAGACCACCCAGTAAGGAAAGGAAAGTAGGGACTCCCAAAATATTGAGATTGGACCTTTATCTTATTTTTCATCTTGTTGACTAAAAAATATAGTGAATTGAGAGTTTGGTCCAATGACTGTGTTCACTTTTTGGGATCTTTAAAAATTGCATGAAATATATATTTTATTTATATATTTGTTTCTTATTTCAGAAATAGAAGAGTATGCTATGGAAGTGCTATGTAAGGTAAGAAAACTCTTCAGTAATATCTGAACCGTCTCCACCCTCTGACTTGCTCACTTGTAGCAGTTCACCTGCGTGGTTGCTGATAAAATCATAATCAAACAGCTTAAGGGAGCAAGGGGTATATTTTCTTATGGTAGACCAGTTACAGTCCTCATCCATGTTTGCAGGAGAGCTCACCCCAACACCCGGGCCGGGCCGAGGGAACTGGTTACAACATATCTACATAGTAGCTGAGAGAGGGACAATCCTTAATTGCCAGACCAGCATGTCTGGCCAAGTATACAGAAGGATGCCCACTTCTCAAATAGTTCCCTCCATTTTATTTCCCTATCTGAGGATTAGTCCCACCCCCATGGGCTGGGACTTCCCCATCCACTAGACACTATCCTATAAGTTTGCTCCGGACTTAATTCAATTACTGATTCTCTACAAATGTGCCCAGAGCTTGATCCCTCAACCATCAGGTTGACACCTGTGTCTAACCATGATACCAGGGACATGGGTGCCTATTTTAGCCCTAAGAAGGTGCAATGCACAGCACTGGAATGTAGATTCTTACTGGGACAGTAGTTGTAAATGAGTCAGTAGTTCTAACTGGTAGCCAATATACTGAAGCACAGAGGAAATCACGTCACATGGCTCCAATCACTGCTTGAGGTTGACAAGCAGAATTAGAGTCAGGTCTGAACCCTGCCATGCCTATCTCACCCCACCTGTCACCTGTTCCTATCTCAGCCTCTGATCTCTCCTGACATGTTCTACCCACTGTCTTTTCAAATGATTCCCTGAGTTCAGAAGCTTTGTTCCATCTACAGCTGACCCCCGATGCTGGATGGTGTCTGGTGTGAGCTCTGAGTTCCCACCCACTTCACCTTTCTGCCTGTGTGTTCTTTTTCAGGAGATGGTAACGTTCCTGGATAAGCTGGTAAGTCGTTATTCGGAACTGATCACTTTGTACACAACTGGTGTGGATCGCTGTGAGGCTGAGGCCTGTGTGTAGAACTGGGCGATGGAAGGAAAGGTGGATGACTTCAAGATGTTAGCTGAGGGTGAACTTGGGCAGGGGGTCAAGGCAGGGGGAGGAGTCACATAGGTAAAGATGGCCAAGGGGGGGGAGGTTGGAGGACAGGCATGGTGAGGAGGAGTGTGCTTCACTGTGCTCCAGGATGTAGGGGGAATCCCTTGCAATAGGCAGATATTAAACAACTCATTAAAATTTGCATCTCTTCTAATGAATTTCAGATGCTTTAAGTGGCATCATTAGCAATGCCAACTCAGGAATGGTGATATGCAGCTGGAGGAGATGGGTTCTGCCATGCCCCGTGCCTGCCCACGGAAGGCTGGATGGGGGCCAGAGCCAGGCTGGGCTAGTACCAGGAGTGGGGAGCGGAAGACACAGCGCAGTGAGGTTTAGCTTATCAATCAGATGCTAGAGAAGATGAAGATGATCGGCTTCCCATTCCGTTGCAGGCCCTGGGCCAGGCTTGCTGTCAGTCCACCCCTTGCTGACCTCCACTTTATGGAGCTGGGTCTGGCAGTGGAAAGCGTGTGATGGAGGCATTTCAGGAAACTTGGCCTGCTGTGGGTCCCCAGTCCTGATTTTGTGGTCTTTGTCATATCTAGTCCCCAACTGGCCACGGATGGTTCCACCTGGGGAAGGAGGGACTGGGAGTCGTGGGTCGTGGTCTGATGAAGCACAGAAAGGAGCCAGGGCTGTCTGTAGACAAAGTAGACATCTTTCCCTGGCAGTAGAACCGAAGAAGTCAGAGCACATGTCGTCCTCATGGGCGGTGTCTGTCAGCCAGAAGGATGCCGAGGGCTGCGCCACTCAATGCTCCAACGTGAGAGGCAGAGGAAGAAGCAGAGTCAGGGGTCTCGGGGTCTGTGCCGCCCAGCCCTGGACGCCATGGAAGGGCACAGCAAAGGAGGTCTGATGCTCAAGATCATTATAAAGGCGAGTCAGGAGACCCCACACAACCACCGCTGATGAGTGCCAGCCTCTAAAAAGGAGGTGCGATAGACTTACGAGGGCACTTAGGGAAATAATTAGGGAACCGCTGTGAGAAATCTATGCAAAGGAGCTGAGCGCGGCAAGGGCCTAGGTCAAGGAGCACCTTTGGAGGGCCCAGAGGAAAATCAGACATGCACAAGAAAGGACTCTCTGGGAATTGGGGCGGGAGGCACTGGGGGATGGGGAGGGAGAGGGGTGGGGAGGGGGAGCAGGGGGTACGGGGGGAGGAGGAGGAAGGGAGGGAACTGGTGTACCTAATAAGTTTGTATGAGCTGAAATAAAAAAAAAAAAAGAAAAAAGAAAAAAAAAAAAAAGGAGCACCTTTGGTGGGAACAGAAAGGCTGGGAGCATCCGAAAGGCCCTCCAGAGGCCCGCTGGGCAGGTGGGGGAAGACAGAGAGCCTGGATTATTTTAAGCTGGACCGTGTGTGATGGAATGGTAGCCCTGGCACTACCACTGCCCTAGGCAGGTCACGTCACTGCCGGCGCCTGTCTTCCCATTGGACAGTGGGCATGGTGGGCTGACCAGAGGGGTCCAGGTGTGGATGTCTTAGTAGGCATTCAAACAAGGAGGGCTGTTGGCACAGCAGAAAAGGAGGAGGAAGAGGAAGAGAAAGAGGAGGATGAAATTAAACTTGCGTGGCTAATTAGGGGAACAGAAGAATGAGGGTATTGCTACTCAGGCAGTTAATGACGACAATGGAGGAGGAGGGGGGAGAGATTTTTTTTCCCTTTTTTAAGGGTCAGGGAGAAAATGGTGGGGCAGGATTTGAATGGAAGGGAAGTAGAGGGAGATGGAATTCATAGCCAGTCACCTCAGTTTTCTAAGGAAGTTCCAAAAACTGGTCTTGATGGAGAATTGTGTGTGTGTGTGTGTGTGTGTGTGTGTGTTTGTGTGCAAGAGAAAAGACGCCACTGATTGTTGTGAGGGGTGTGCAGAGGAGTTCTGGGCGCACCAGGGAGCCTTTGGTTCCTCACACCCCATTCCAGAACCCCTCCCCCACTGGGACACTTCTGGCTTTTCTAGGGTATCCCTCAAGCAGTGTTCATCGGCCACGACTGGGCTGGGGTGCTGGTGTGGAACATGGCTCTCTTCCATCCCGACAGAGTGAGGTGAGCGCCACGTACGGGGAGGTGTGCGGAGGAGACTAGGCGCGAGCCCCTGGGATTGTACAAGTTTTTCCCTGATAGCTTCTTGTGGGGAGGCTGAGGCATGTGGGTTGTGAATTCAAGGCCACTCTAAGCTATGGCATAAAAGCATGTGCGCACCCATGAGTTCGTTTATGTGCATGTGTGCGTGTGTGTGCATGTGTATGTGCATCTGTGTGAGTGTGTGTGCGCGTGTGTGCGCGCACTAGGTTACGAATCAATATATTTGAGTTTTAAGGCCCCTCAGCTCTTTTTGACCCACGGAGGAAAACCTACTGAATTCACAGCCTGGGGAAGTCAAGTCACATGAGGAAATCACTAGAGGAAATCAGGTCACATGACTCCAATCACTGCTTGAGGTTGACAAGCAGAAGTAGAGTCAGGTCTGATACCTGCCATACCTACCTCACCCCACCTCTCACCTGTTCCTATCTCAGCCTCTGTTCTCTCCTGACATGTTCTACCCACTGTCGTCCTCTCCCTTTTCAAATGATTGCCTGTGTGCGCATGTGCGCGCGTGTCCCCCTCCTAACAATTTAAGGCTGGTATGGCTTTGGGACACAGGAGAGGACTGGCTGGTTGAGGAGAGGGGTCAGGAGGTTAGGGGTGTGGAATTAAACACCAGGATCAAGTTCAGCCTGAATCAATGGTCAAAAGATGTGGTCTTCGAGTAGGTGTGGTGGTGCGGACCTGTCATTCCACCGTTGAGGAGTCTAAGCATGTGGAATGTGAATTCAAGAGCACCCTGGGCTACAATATAAGACTGTGTGTGTGTGTGTGTGTGTGTGTGTGTGTGTGTGTGTGTGTGTGATTGTGTATCTGTGAGATGGTTAGGTAAAAAAAGAATGTTGTGCTGGAACAGAAAAAAAAAATCACTGGATTAGGAATCAGCAGATTCCTTGAGGTCTGATCCCATCCCCCATTCTCCACTGCATAGGTACAGTTTTCCCACTCAGAACTTCAGTCTTTCTCTGGAAAGTCTTTCCTGGCTCCTGTCCACCTCTTCACAGGCTCTCTTATTTCTGCAGGGCTGTGGCCAGTCTGAACACTCCCTACATGCCACCGAATCCCAAGGTGCCCCCCATGGAGTCTATCAAGGCCATCCCAGTTTTTAATTACCAGCTCTACTTCCAAGAACCAGTAAGTACTGGGCAGGGACGCTGCCAGGGTATTATCCTTCTGTTCCTTTCTTTCTGCCTGTAGGTCTGTCTCCACCCCTTTCATTTTCTGTGACATTAGTTAGAAGCAATTCTACAGACAGACTCGGGTGCACTGGTTGTGGAGCTCAGCGAGTCCTTTGTGTGAGGTACACACTTCTCTGTGTATGCTCGGAGTGGCCAGAAGCTAGAAATTAGGGAGACGGTATCAAGCTGGCTTCTGCTGCTTCTGGGAAACTGTGGAATGGGGGCTGTTGCAGTTTGCCTGCATGGCTGCTGATAAATCACCACCAAACGGCTTAAGGGAACAAGGGGTTTATTTTCTCTTATGATTGTCCAGTTACAGTTCCCAGTCCAACTTGGAAGGAGAGCTCATACCAACACCAAGGCTGAGGAAACTAGCCATACCATCTCTACATAACAGCTGAGAGAGAGACGATCCTTACTTGCCAGACCAGCATGTCTTGCCTGCAGTGTCTCCATTGCAGTGCGAAGTGTACACAAGGATGCCAACTTTCTCAATCAGCTTTCTGTATTTTATTTCAGGACCTAATCTCACCCAGTATGGGTTGGGCATTCTCCATCAGCTAGATAATCTCCTACAGGTTTGCTCTGGGCTTAACTCAACCACTAATTCTCTACAAATGTATCCAGAGCTCAAACCCGCAACTGTCAAGTTGACACTTGTGCCTAACTATGACAGGGGCCATGTAGGCTCTTGAAGCCATCGCTCCTGAGCTGTGGCTAAGGACCCAGAGTCTCTGCCCACTGAGACCTGAGCTTTGTGCTCTGGCATCCAGGGCTGGGGAGTCTTACAGCAAGCCAAGTCCCCACCCAGTGTGCCACTAGAACACGAACATGTTCCGGGTGCCAACCTAGGGGTGGCACAAAGATGCTTTTTTATTGCAGTCCGACTGCAACCTGGACCGGGGCTCCCCCTACCCCAACTAAGTGGGAAAGGACTTGGCAGATGAGAAACAAACACACACAGATCCAGGCCGGGTGAATCTGAATCTATTTTATTGAAATTTTTTATTACTTTTATTATTTATTCAATTGTGTGTGTGGGGTGTGTGTGTGTGTGTGTGTGTGTGTGTGTGTGTGTGTAGAACCACGGACAAATTCGGGAGCCACCATGGATGCCTCCACCTCCTCCTTGTTTACTCTGCCCGGGGATTCACAGGCTCCGCCCTACCAGGACCGGAAATGCAGGCCGCCCCCCCTTCTGCCTGGCGTCTACACGTGGGGTCTAAGATCCGAACTCAGGACCTTCCGCCTGCAAGGCAGAAGCGTAACCCCTGAGCCACCTCTCCAGCCCCTGTTTTATTGAAATTTTGTAACAGCTTTTATAGTAGAAAATTTTAGGACAAAGAAATGTGTCACTGCACCTGCAAACAGGAAAACAAACACATACCCTCCCAGTCTCCCATGCTTAGCAAGAATAAACAATTTTTTAAGTAGCTAACCCATTGTTTGAGGGGAAAGACACAGACAGGTCCTTATTACATATTAACAGGCTCCGTCCCAATTCCTCAGTCTCTCCAAATCTATCTGTTTTACAATGCTTCACCAAACAGCCACAGGGTCCAAGTCCACATTGCTGTAATTGCCTTAACAAAGAGTGCATTTTAGTTAAAATACACCAAAGAGGTTTGGGCTCCTTAGATTTTAATGAGAGACATGTTTTAATTAACTATGTGCTCTATTTATTATACATTTTTTGTAAATGGCAAAGGTGAATCTGTTGGAGGGAGCGCATGTTATGCATAAATTATTTCTTTTGGAGGATATCAGCTGGTCTATATTAGGTCATATTAGGTCATACTGGTAGGAAATCTATTAGGATTTATTTCTATTTTCTATTAACTCATGTGTTGCATAAAAAATAGTTATGTACTGATTCTAAGAATTATTTTATTACATTTTCTATTAACTTATGTGCTCTATAAGAAATAGTTGTATACTGATTCTAGTGAACAGATGGCATAGTCTCATATTATATATTTCTGAATAGGTTCAGCAAGAGTCATATTTTGAGAGAATTTTCCCCAGCTATGTGTTAGGACTCTTGAAGTTGCTCTCTAATTTCTTTAAAATCAGCGTATACATTCTGGCTAACAAGTCTACTTACTTGTGTGACTAAAAATGAAATCTCTAGTTAGAAGTCAATTTAAAGTTAAAAGCAGGCTTGGCTCTTATTTAGAAAAGGAAACGAAAAGACTCAAAGCAAATTTACTTGATATCTCCAGTTTAGGGGGCAGGAACCCTAGGGGGAGGTGATAGCCTAGCTAATCCTGAGAAAAACAAAAACAAAAAAGACTAAGAACAGATAGGAGGCACGCCCAATCCACAGAAGGGGAGGAATTTGTCTCTCAGAGATAAGAGGCAAGACTCAGGGGAGTGGTTCCTAGCAACTGTCCAGGCCCCAGAGCAGGCTGTAAGCCTGACAATTCCCATACGTTTTATATTTTTATTATTTATTCCAAAATAAGCCATGTCCTGTTCCTTGAAGCTGTCTTCCCCAAGATGGGACCTTGTCTTCCAACATGGTTGGTATAGGACATGACACTTTTTATAGACAGCCTTGGCTTGGTGGGTGGCCTTGCTCCCAGTTTGGATTGTGTCTGAGAGAAGTTTCAGGTGTCACATGATCAGAACAAGTATCCTTCCTCAGTGTACTTTGCCCAGTGAGCCCCACAGCCCAGCTCCAGCCCGAATGGACTGAAGGCCGACATCTGCATCTGCCTTTTGCTGCCCTCTGCTGGCCGGTCTGTCCTTCCTGAAGCTCTGTCTCTTCCAAGAAACCTGACCTCTTCCCACCACTGCCAAATAGCTCCCCACCCGGGCCCTGTTTTAACGTAACAGAACAGTGAGTGTGGCTTCAGGACCACCTCGAGGGACTGGGTTCCTCTTCTGCTTGTGGATCTGTGGGTAGTCCCTAGAGGCAGGGGCTGAGTGTTCCCAGCCAGGAGAATCCTGGAGTCACATGTACAGAACCATCCCGTGACCCACAGTCCCGAGTCCTTGTACGCTCCAAGAGGTCACCCTGTTAGGGTTCTGCCTCCTCCCCCCTAGACAGGTGCTGGGGAGACAGGGAAGGAGGGGAGATGTTGATCATGCCCCACCCTGCTGATCTGTGGTTGGAGATTTTTGATGAAAGCCATGTCGGCCTGTGAATTGCAAGCCTGCTAGTTTGTAAGATTCAATTACAGTGGAGAATCAACGGAAGCTACTGTAACACGATGAATGTTGAGGAGAGAAATAGCCACGGGAGGATGTAGATCACAAGTGATCAATGAGACCTGCTCAGTCCGCGGTCACCCTCGCTCATGAGTCTTATTTTATGGAGCCTTCTCCAGCAGAAGCAGCGGCTGATCATGAGTTCAGGGGTGCGTTTCAGCCTTGGTGGAGAGACACCTGCAAAGGCCCTAATCGAGGTTTGCTCTCTTTAGAAGAGCAAGCAGCTGCCAAGAGTTGGTACAAATCAAAGCAAGCCCAGAGGTAAACAAATCTGTCCGCCCACATGAAAGTCCAGCACCGACAGGGAGGATGAGAAAGGTGGGGGTCAGAGAGGAGAGACACTGGGTGTGTGCCAGCTGTGCCTTAGCTCTAGCTTACAAAAGCAGTGCTGTTCCCACACAGTGCACAACAGTGAAAGATGTCCTCTCTGCCCAGCTGGACAGGACCCACTCAGTCTGTGCTGCTAAGTCCAGTTAAAGAGTGACCTGTAGAATTCAAGACACACAACACTGATACCCATGAAGTGCTCTGCTTAGTTCCCCAGGGCCTCAGTTTAGGGACCTGAGGTACAGATCCTCTGGGGACACTGGTAAGACTCGGTCTACGTGGCTCGAGCTGGAAGGGATCTTGGTATCTGTGTTCTAACCATGCTCCTACACTAGGTGACCAGCTCTTCTCCATGGCAGCACCAGAAGCTGCAAGGCCTGTCATGCAGACGCTCCTAACTGTCACTGGTTCTTAACAATTTAGCAAAAGTCAGAGACTCTGTCCCTCCAGGAAATTCATACATGCAACAAATTCTGTAAGCAATGGTAAGACACTCTAGAACTTCTGAAGCTACCTTAGGGACCCCTGACTGTTTGGGTCAGGCTCCCCCCTCCACCCTGCCTCTCTCTTCTTGATCTGATACTCTTCTCCTAGTCAGGAGAGTCTGGGTACCCTCGGCCTCTTCCCTCAAATCACAGCACCCTTCGTTCAATCTCCTCAGTCAAGTTTCTCCTATCTTCCCTGGTCCAGCTCCAGTGTTCTCTCCATTCGTAAAAATGAACTGTTGGGACAACCAGAAAGTAAATCTCCACTTCCTTTATGGTCCTCGATGTGGCTTTATTGTTGAGGTGTTTGCTTCCTGCCCAAGAATTCTTTTGCATATGATAGAGGGGCAAAGTATTTGATAGATGAATGAGTGAACATTAACATTTTACAAGAAACAGCAGGCAAACTATTTCTGACATCTGAATATATTTGTAGTGCTTAATACCTGAGTCACATTATGGACAATTCTTTTTTGTCATAGATCAGCATCTTGTTTTTATATTCAACAGGCTGGGCAAGAGATAAAGGAAAAGAGGAACCAGAAGAGAGAGTAACAGGCATGCCACCCTGTGCCCTCCTCTTTCCCCTTACTCCTCATTCCTGTGGCCCAGCCTAGACCAAGGTGTTGCGTGCCATCCCTAACCTGTAATAGATAAGCAATTATCTGTAATAACACTCCCGCCAGGCGGAAGAACCTAGTAATTTGTCACCGCCAAGGACATGGTCTGCACAGCATGAATTTGCTGCTCTGTCCTTAGCAAGACAATGCTGCTGGCATTGTCAAGGTCCATTGTGATTTGAGCCCGAATCAAAGAAGTTGATGTTGAAGTTACAGCATAAATTGAGATGCTTCTGGTTCTCATTCAGCACTTGGCTTCTCAGAACCTCGGAGTCTTTCTCCTGACTACGGATCAGCCACTGCCTTTCAACCTTCTCCCATCCCTTTAGAGGGATGATTGCAAGTCATTGACTGTTAGCATCTTTTATTATAATATTCTTCTACCGTTTGTTCCAAAACAAGCATTTAAATGAATGTGATCCTAACGAAACATGGGCCAGGGGCTGCTGACTTGTAGTTACATGGGGGAGAGTTTCCAGGTTTTTTTTTGGGGGGGGGGATGGGGAGAATGGTGTCCTGCATTTTGTTTTCTTAACTCTTTTAGGGAGTGGCTGAGGCTGAGCTGGAGCAGAACCTGAGCCGAACTTTCAAAAGTTTCTTCCGAGGAAGCGATGAGGTGAGCGTGGGGTGTGAGGATGTGGGAGGGAGGAGGGGGCTGTTTTGATGGAAAGGGTCACCCGGGGGGTGAAACACAGCCAGAGAATTGGCCAGTGTAGCTTTGATTTCTGTAGTCAGGGCAATTGGGGGTTCTGTGCTACTATGCCCTTGTTAATGAAGACAAGCCACTCCAGTGGTGCTGTTGCCATGACTACCACTTTAAAACACATAATGGACCAACCTCCCCATGCAAGGTTAATTGCTGCCCCAACCCTGTGTTTGAACACCCAGAGGAAGCTAATGCCACAAGCCCAGCCCCTGTCTTGCACCACCTCCCATCCTCACTAGTATCTAATGTACTCTCAGTACCTACTTGGACATTCCCATGTTTCCAGATCTCTTGGCTAATGCCTTCTTGTGTCTCTCCCATTCATAACGAGTTCAGTTTCTTTCTTCCTGGAGTGCTACTTTTATCTTAGTGGAAATCTGCTAAGGGAATCAGGAAATTTGGGTGTGAAAATATCTTACTTGGAGATGAGGACCTAGCTGTTTGGTTAAAGCCTTTGCCTTGTCCTCACATCCCATGTAAAAATTCCAGGCAGATATGGTAGAGATCTGCAATTCCAGCCTTGAAGGTGGAGCCTAGAAAACCCCAGAGCAAAGCAGTAAGGAGCAATCCAGGGTAATTCCCGATGTCACCCTTGGGCCTCCACAGTCACGCGCGCACACACACACACACACACACACACACACACACACACATACACACATATGCACAAAATTTTAGTTTTGCTTTTCATCTGAAAAATAGTTTATTTGATAATAAAATTGTTTTCTGCATTGCATTTGAAAAAAGTGTGTTGGGTCCACATCCCTGTGTGTGAATCACTTTAGGAAAATTTGTCTAATCTGCCACTTACTCCCTCGCTGAAAGTTTCTAACGTCAGTGAATGGCATTTTTTCCACATATGAAAGTCAAAGTTACAACCAGCCCTCTTTGAGACATTCTGATTTCTTTCTTTCTTGTTCTAGCCTTCCCTCCTTTCTTTACATCTTTGATTATATTTAGAAACATCTTTGATTGTATTTAGAAACATCTTTGATTATATTTAGAAATATTCTTTTCCTGTGTTCCTTCTTCTATTGATGTTTTGGAGTCTTATTTTTTATGTTTGCTATCTTTTTCTAGAGCCCATCTGTGTGTGGCTATTTGTGTCTGTGTGTCTCTTTGTGTATATGTGTGTATGTGTATGTCTGTGCATGCATACGTGTATGTGCGTGCACGCGCACGCATGTGTGGCTTTCATTCACTGGGGCCTCAGAGCCTATGCACATAGATTGGGACTCATCCGCAGCCTGCCTCGAAAGTCAGGCCGGCAGTAATGGAGCTGCAGACACACACTTCTTACTCTCCTGCAGCCCACGTGGAAGCCCAGGCCTGCTCCTGCAGCCAGCGTGGAAGGCCAGACCTGCAGTAACGGGGCACACTTCTCATGATGCTCTTCTCTTTCCTTCCCACAGGGTTTTCTCTCTGTGCATAATGTCACCGAAAGGGGTAAGAGACATCCCTGGGAGAGAAGGCTGTGTCTGCTGAATAAGACTTCTGCTCTAGCAGAAGCCTGAGCCCACCCTGGCCCTGAGCATTAACCTCCTCTCGTAGGTCTACACTAGATCATGGCTCTCACTTCAACTCCAGGCCTGAGCACGCCATCTTGCTCTTCCTCTCTAGGGAGCCATGTGTCAATATTCCAAACAGCTCTTAGGACTTTAGAGTGTGTCTGGGGCAACCCACCCACTGCCAAGAGGGACCCCAAGCTCAGGCTGATGCTGCAGGATCGCCTGGGGTGCTCCAAGCAGAATGCTTGGGGCCTCACTTGAGTTCCCCTCCTCTCACCCACTGGCCCTTCCTCTCCTGAGCTGTGTGCTCTGGTCACTCTGGCTGCCTTCCATGAGGACCCTCTTGGTCTCCAGTGGTCTCCCATCAGTGTTCACTCCCACGGCCCTAACCCTCAGCACCATTCCCACAAGCCTTTGCATCTGCCCCACCTGCATCCTTACCATTATTTATTTATATTTATGAACAATGCTGATCACTGCTGCTTGCTTGAGCATTTGCTTCAGACACACAGGCGGGCTGTCGTTAGACAGCTTTATAATCCCTCTGACATTCCTCATGCTGTCATGATCTCTCCATTACAAACCAAGAAAGTAGCCGTCAGGGTTGACTTGTGGAAAGAGACGTCAGGGTTGACTCGTGGAAAGAGACCGAGACTGTCTGCGCTACGGATATTGACTTTCATTGTGCCTTTAGTTTTCAGTCACTTGTTCATTTGTGCTCATCATTTGTTTCTCAGATATTCTGAGCACATGCCTGAAAGCAGGCTCTGGCCTACACGCGGTCTCATCAAGCAGAGCTGCTGCCCTCAGAGAGGCACAGCGAGACAGACCAGCAGGAAAGGAATGAGAGATGCAGACAGGGCATCCTGAGGGGCACCAGGCCCAGCACGGCAGCAGCGTGACAAGGGGACCTATGACTCCAGCTTCTCAGGCCAGGTCTAGGCTGCAGGAGGTGGGGGGGGCTACGGGCTAGACGTAGTGACGTCTCCATGGAGACAAGACGAGAGTGCATGCTGGGAACGGGACGCACCGTGGTGTATCCCAGAGCAGTGGTGGCTGCTCATGAGGTCCATGTGTGGGACACTGTTGGTCCGAGAATGACAGATCCCAGTGGAGAGGTGCAGAGGACAGGATAGGGTGTAACAAGAGGAGGGACAGACGGACAGACGTGAAGGTGAAGAGGTATGGATGGTCGTGAAGGCACAGGAACCTTTCACTCCAAGCTCAGGTGGAAGGGGGGAGGCGAGAGGTGTGTACAGGAATGCCAGCCTAGACCCACCCGGCCTATTGGGGAAGAGGACAGAAGGGCCCCTTTCTTTTCAGGGGGCCTCTTTGTGAACACTTCAGAAGATCCTGGTCTCAGCAAGATCGCTACTGAGGAAGAAATTGAGTTCTACGTGCAGCAGTTCAAGAAGACTGGCTTCAGGTAAAAGGGCAGGTGACCCAGCTATGGCATAGGGGAGCCAGGTTGAGGGTCCAGTTCCCCCCCTCCCACTGTCCCCATGAGTGCCACATGGGGATCTGGTCTCTGTTTGAATGTCTCAAATGGCAGGAGGCTCCCTCCCTACTGTGCACAGCCTGATTTGGGGTTGCCCGGCCTGCTTGGTCTTGTGTTTGTGGGTCACCTGACCACAGAGGTTCCAACTTGCTTTCCAGTAGCAGCTCCTTTGACCAGCCCAGACACAGCTCTCTGCCTTTCTGCACAGAAACACATAAAACCATGTGCGTTGCAACATGCATGTATCTGGTGCAAGCATGTTTCTCTGTGGGTGGGAAAGGGTTCCTCTAAAGCGTCTCCTCGAGGGGCAGCTGCTGTGTCTCCCTGTCCCCTCAAAGCTGCTGACCTGAGGCAGAGTCCTCTGCCCTGCACTCCGTCTCACTGGAGTGCGACCAGAAAGGTCGTGGGTGTGACCAGAGGGTATAAACAGAGGCTCCGCACTTGTTCTGCGGAGCTGTGCCCTCTTCAGTATGCTTGGCTCTGGGTGGCAAATATCCCTGTGGGGATGTCAGAGTTCAATTCCTGCAAGCTCACCGTGGCTATTTTCTCATCTGTTCCTCCAGAGGCCCCCTAAACTGGTATCGAAACATGGACAGGAACTGGAAGTGGCACTGTAAGGCCTTGGGAAGGAAGGTGAGTGTTAGTACACACACACACACACACACACACACACACCAGATACCAGCTCCCTCACTGAACAGACACACAACCAAAGAGCTGCTCTTGAGGGTTCCCCACCTGTGAGGACCCTGGGCCAGAGCCCGGCTGGACAGACCTTTCCTCTGGTATTAGGACAGGCTGCGCTCAGGACTTGAGCGACCCCGGGTTGGTGGCTGATGGCACTGGGCACCAGTAGGGCTCTGCCCCTTTGTTCAGGGTGCCAAGGTCTCTTGGTGATGGTCCTGGCCAGGGGTGCAGATGGGCCAGGGTTACTCCATGGGTGATGTGTAGAGTGGAACCCCAACTGTAGAGTCTTGTTGGGGTCTCACATGGATGTGGCTTTAGCCTCTGGTCATGTCATCTTTTGGTTTTATCTCCAGACTTGAGTTTCCTCACTATCAAATGATGGGTTTCAGATATCTCTGTGTGTGAAGGGGATCATTTTATCTTCCAAATATTAACAAACAAAAGATTTCACCTTCTCCCAGCAAGAGAGCCTGGGAGTGAGACCTTCAGTGGCACTTGTCCCCCCTTCACTCCAGGTGCGCCCCGCTGCAAGCCTGGAGGTGAGCCAGGCCTTGGGGACACCACAGAAGGTCTCGAGGCACAGAGCATGCAATGCAGGGGTTACAGGTGGTTTCGGATCTAATCTCCGTTGACACTGGGAAGTCACGTAACCAGTCTGACCTTCTGGGATATGTCAAGAGCTGTGTCCACCTCCGAGACCGTATGAGTGTGACATGGCCTCGTGCACTGACCGTGTCCAGAATGGACATTGTGACCTGTGACTCGTACAGGTGATCCAGCTGCAGTGGACCAAGTGTGTCAACGCATGGAGGTTGCAAGGCTGGGTGTGTCAGTGCTGGGGTCAGGAACCCTCTTTCTCCATGATACTCCTCACTCTTCCCCTGCCTTCTGTCAGGTCCACTAATTTACATTTTGGAACATTCTAGAATCTACACAGCCCACAGCAACTTTAGGATTAGTTCTACCAGTGAAATCACTTTCAAACTTCTCAGGAGGAGTGACAAGAAGTGTGGCACCCTACAAATCCTTGAGTCCGTTCAAGACTGCTTAGAAATGACTTTTCTAGGGCTGGCAGGATGGCTCAATAGGTAGGGCACCTGCTCACACACCTGGTGACCTGCATCGGTCCCTGGAAGACTTCATGATAGAAAGAACTGACTTCCTAAAGCTGTCCCCTGACTTCTACTGTGACATGCATGTGTATGCCTCTCATCTCTCAAATAAATCTAAAAAGAGATGATTTTTTTTTTTAAAACAAGAGTGCCAAGTATATGGTAGTGTGTAATCCCAGTTACTTGGGAGACCGAATCAGAAAGATGACAGCTTAGCAGGACCCCCATCTCAAGAGAAAAGGTAAAAGGGCTGAGGATGTTAGTTCAGCAACAGAATACTTGCCCAGGATGCACCAAGCCCTGGATCCCATCCCCAGCACTGGAAAAGAAAATCAAGAAAAAAAAAAATGATAACGTAGGAGTGAAATGAAAGGGTTAGTAGATAGCTTCCCCACCTTGCTGTGTCCTTGGCGAGTCCTTGGAGTGTGATGCATAGAAGGGAAATAGTTTCCGTCCCCTTCTGGCGATGTGTGGGTAGCTGGTCATGGGGCCATGTTCATCCTCTGGAGTCTTAGCTTCTCTTTGTAATCAAAATTTAATCTTCACTTTCATTCAAGGACACGTGTCCTCCTTCCCTCTGATATCATTGAGTCAATTCTGTGAACACCAGCTAGCTCACACTCATATTCTCTCTGTCTCTTTCCCTGTCTCTGTCTCTCTCTCTCTTTCTCTCTCTCTCTCTCTCACACACACACACACGCACACATGCACACACTGCTAAACTTTCTGAAACTCTCCAGGAATGACAGCAGCTCCTTCCTACTAAGCTTGGTGGAAGTGGACCAATTTCCTACCACAGAGGCAGGCAGAGGGGCTTCTTGCCAGTGCCAATAGTGTATCTGGGGTGTGGCTGACTGACAGCCTGTCTCATCATCTGTTCCCAGATCCTGATCCCAGCCTTAATGGTCACAGCTGAGAAGGACGCCGTACTTAACCCTGAGATGTCCAAGCACATGGAAAACTGGGTAAGGGGAAAGTCCTCCACGGGAGAAAACCCGGGGCCCCTGGGAGAGCGTCCAGGTGCTTGAAAAGGACCCGCCTGTGGGAACTAGTGGGGGACTCCCTGAAGTTTTGCGCTGCCTGCTCCTTCCTCTGACTGTCCCTTCCCCCACACAGATGTGATCTCCTATCCAGTGTGATTCCAAATGGTGCAGGGTCTGCCAGGGGTCTGTAGGGAGCAGAGGGGAAGTAGTTCCCCTCCCAGGGGGTCTCCTCTACTTGTTGGACCAGCCCTGTTTGCGTTGTGCCGCTGACCTTTCTGGGTGGGGTTTTCTTTCAGATCCCTCACCTGAAGAGAGGGCACATTAAGGACTGTGGACACTGGACGCAGATGGAGAAGTAAGGAACTTCCTGGGTCTCCTCCCCTCTCAAGCTGGGTGGGCTCTGGTCTGCCTGGCTGCACGGGTCCCGAGCTTCTACCTTAAAGGGACATGGTAGGATTAGACGGGCTCACTTGTCTCTGTGTCTTTTCCAGACCTGCTGAGTTGAACAAGATCCTTGTCGAGTGGCTGGAGGCCGAAATCAAGAACCTGCCAGTGGTCTCCAAGATTTAGCAAGTGCCATGTCCTCGGTAGAGCCTGCGTCCTTCATCTGCCGAGGACGCACTTTGACATCTGGACACGACCTTACCCACAACTCCCATAACCAGCAGCACTGTTCCTGTGCCAAAAAATAATCTTTCAAAATTAAATGGATCTGATTTGATGCATTTTTAAACCTAGGAGAAACTGTGTGTGATTAAGTCTCTGGGTAGCATGACACTAACTAAGAACAGCTTGGAACCTGCCAGGGCGTGGAACAGCCAGTGGGAACATCTGATTTGTCAAATGTTATGAACATTGTTTCTCTGGGGAGACATAAATAATACCCCACCCCAGCTTGTAAGACCCCACTGACAAACCAAAGAATAATCCCGCCAAACTTTGACCTGAGAAATCAGTGAGTTTCTTGAACTTAGTGTGAGAGACCCCGAAGCACCCCCTTTGAGAGTCCTGCCCCTACCATGGATGACAATGTCACTCCATCTGAGTGGATAGAGTCCCCACTTCAGTTGACCTACCTAGTACATATTCCAGCACGTCCCAGAACAGGGGGTCACATGCCATCAGGGCAAGACTACATAAAGCTGGCTTGAAGGTGCTGGAGGGGGCAGCCCAAATCTTGTGGGTAGTTGGGGACAGAATCTGAACTCAGGCTCTCATTCCAGAGGGTAAGACCTTAGCACCAAGATTATTTCTTTTTTTAAACAAAAAAAAATATTTATTTGTGTGTGTGTGTGTGTGTGTGTGTGTGTATGAGAGAGAGAGGGGGCACTGTGTGCTCCTGTGGGGGACCAAGGGTGACTTTGGGAATCATCCTGAATTGCTTCTACCTCCTTGCTTCTCTCTGGGATATCCCAGGCGCTGCCTACCAGGGCTTGAAGTACAGGCCACCACTGTTTCCACTTGGCGTTTTTACGTGGGACCTGGGATCTGTAGACAGAGTCTTAACCCCTGAGCCATCTCTCCAGTCCAAGCATCAAGATTGTTTCTAAGCCTGGAGTCAGACCAGCAAATTAGACATTTGATCTTCCACTTATTTGCTTTGATCATGAGAAAGAGATTCAGTGTCTCAGCACAGAGCTTTATAGTAGAGACCAGTCAGTTGCTAACACTTGGGGGGGATGGAGGGGCTATATATGTGATACCGCAGAGTTCTGGAATGGAGCAAGGGCTACAGAAAGGTTGGCTTGAAGGATGCCGGGTTATCTTGGGACAAGAGCTATAAGGCTTTAAATTTCCAGTTTTCCCAGTGCCTCCACTGGGAATGTAAGACTCATCTGATAGGCAAACAGGAGACCTGGAGAGTGACTCCAGGTGGTGCCATCGCAGAAGCCGGATAGAGCCGAGCTCACATGTAAGGAGCATGGAGAGGGGAGATGGCTTCATGATCAAAGTTCTTGAGGACCAACTTGAGTTTGGGCCCCAGAACCCACTTAAAGCTGGATGGGATGCTGTGTGCTTGGAATCCCAGTGCTGGGGGAGGCAGAGTCAGAACTCCAGGGGTTCGCTGTTTGGTAAGATCCAGACCAGTGAGAGATGAGCGAGAAACAAACAAACAAACAAATAGTGGGTGGCTTCTGAGGAGCGAACCTGGGTTTCTACCGAGCAAAACTCCAGTTTCACCACAGCCACAAGCCACTCAGACTGGGCTACTAGTGCGCCCACAAATATTGAGAAGAACTACAGTTGGTAAAATCACGTGGAGGCTCTGCCAGCAACTCTATCTAGAAGCGAAGCCCACCCACCACACCCAATTGATATCCTTAGTGACTAGGGGGGGGGAGTGCTCCTTAGAAAACCCACCTCCACGAAATTAGGAAAATTGACCTGCACCTGACGTGTACAAAATCAGTGTAAAGAAATCCCCAAAAGACATGGAAATATGCAAACCCCAAGGGAGTTGAACAGCTTGTCAGATAGTGCTCGACAAATGAACTGAAAGTGTGCGTCTTGGGATGGGATGCAACATGACGGTCGTGAAGAGGCCCAGCGAGGTTTAGGAGGAGGCCAAGTGCTCAGGGAAACTGTGAGTGGCCGACAGCCTGAATGCGACCCTCGGGAGCCTCTCTGTCCCCGTGAGAAGGTTATGTCGTGTTCACAAAGCTTCACAGACTGTTTACATCTTGACACCGGGGCTTGTAGGGCGTGTCTCTTGTCTGTTCCCAGAACAGGCTGATAGCTGCCCTTTCATGCAGCTGATGGAATGAATGCCCTCCTTGCCCTCAGAAAGCTGGGACAAGGCAAGTGTCATCCCCTCTCTTTCCCCAGCCCCTGTGTGCCTCAGAACATAAGAAGTCTGCAGTGAGCTTTTTAAAAATGTATGGTTTATTTATTCAGTGTGCGTGTGTGCGCGCGCACATGTGTATGTGCGCGTGTGCATATCAGAGGGCACTGTATGTCCCTGTGGAGGACCAAGGGTGACTTCGGGAGTCTTCCTGGATTGCTTCCTGCATTGCTTCTACCTCCTTCTTGCTTCCACCCATCAGAACCAGAAGTGCAGGCCACTGCCATTTCCACCTGGCATTTTTACATGGGATCTGGGATCCAAACTCAGGACCTTCTGCTTGCAAGGCAGAGTCTTAACCCCTGAGCCATCTCTCCAACCCTGCAGTGAGCTTTCCACCTTGAGCAAATCTAACTATCCTGTGTTGGTAAGAGGATCCTCATATGTTATATTTAAATAATAAACTCTGGTGAACTCTGAATATAGATTTTTCTAACTAAAGGGCCCTTAGGATATGTTTACACACTCTAGAGCATAACAGTCTGGAGGTCCCTAGTGATACTGAGTCTGTGTGGTCTCTATTCTTCGGCATCACAGCAAAAGGAATGAAACAACAAGAGAATAGATGAATGGAATAAAAATTACAATGCAGAGTCAACAGCAGCCCCGATGAAATGAAGATAGGACTTCCACACTTGAAGCCAGGATAGAAGACAGAAGAAAAAGAGTGATGGAAGCTGCAGATATCATGAAATAAATATAGTTTCATTCACATTCCAGGTGTGCTAAGAGGCACACAGACAGGCGAGAAAACTCACTGTGTACACAGCTGGAAACACTCAAGCCTTCGGAGAGATCTGAGCATCCGGACCCTGGAACCCAAAGGATTCCAGTTAGTTTCAACCCAAAGATCCTCTCTGATGCAAAGATGTCAAAGCAGATGGAGCATCTGACAGCAGCGAGGGACAGAGTCAAATGAAGGAGACTTGGTGGGAACCTAGTGGGCCAGACAGAAATGGGATGGAATGGCTAGATTCCTGAAAGAAAAATCTACCAACCAGGGATGCCATTCCCAGAAAATAAAATAGAAGTGTGAACACACACACATAAGAAATGAAGGGAAAGTAAAGTCTTTCTCAAGTGGAAACTGAGGGAAGTCACAGGAAACGATCAAAGGAGTCCTGCATCCAGATGCAAAATACAATAACTACATTCATGAAAATATACAAAAGTCACTACGATAGAACATGCACCAATATAAAGAAATCACATATGACTATTGCAAGAAAATAATAAGCTAAAATAAGCTACCAAGAGAGGGAGGGAAGGAGGGAGGGAAGGAAGGAAGGAAGGAAGGAAGGAAGGAAGGAAGAAGGAAGGAAGGAAGGAAGGAAGGAAGGAAGGGAGGGAGGGAGGGAGGAAGGGAGGGAGGCAGAGAGAGAAAGAGAGAGAGAGAGAGAGAGAGAGAGAGAGAGAGAGAGAGAGAGAGAGAGAGAGAGAGAGAGAGAGAGAGAGAGGAAACAAGGAAAGGAAGGGATCTATAAGACACCAGAGAGCAATTAACCTGAGTAAGTCCTTACTTGCCAGTAATAGCAAATTCTGTCAATACTCTTAGCAGCTCAGAAGAAATGGACAAATTCTTTCAGGTGAAAAAGAATATCTGAAGATTTTTAAAGTTTTATTATTTTAGTGCTGCATACGTGAATATATCAAATTTATGATAGTTTCACCCCTTAATTCGCAGTCTCAACCCCCCTCCTTTTCCTCTCAAAACTCTTCATCTCCTCTGTCAAACTCTCTATTTTCAATGAAGGAAATTCCAGATCCCCACTCCTCTGTCTATAAATGTTAATAGACATTGAAGAAAACATAGTCACATCACACCAACTGCTAGAAGATTACAGAATGGCATTATGTTCCTAGTTTCTTTTGTAAGACCATATGCTTCCAATGCAATGAAATGCAGGTACATTAAAATAAAAAATTACAAGTTAGGTTTTCATGAATATGAATGCCAAAATCCTAAACAGAATGTAGACATATATATACAACAAAATGTAAAAAGAATAAAATATCATAAGCAAATAGGACATTTTCATGGATACAAATGTATTTTGACACTGGAAAAATCAAATATTTTTAAATCACAAAATGAATAAAAAATTATGTGATCACCTACTTATTCAGAGAAAGCATCTGATTAAATTAAATATCCATGATAAAATTTATATGAAAGGTCCCAGCACAACAAAAAAATCCTGAATATGACCAATGGGCTCTACAAAAAGCTATTGAAAGCGAAAAAAAAATTGCATGGGGTATGTGCAGCCACAATACCCAACATTCAGAGTGCAGTACTGGGCTATCTATATCCACAATAAAAAATAAAACAGGAAAGCAACTTAATTAGAAAATGGGCCAAACTCTCAAGCAGACAGCTGCTAAATAAATTGCATTGAACATTTATAGAAAATTTAGATTGTTTTTAAATACGCTTGGTCTATGCAAAATCTTTGAAAGTACCTACCTACTAAGACACTTTGGTCCAGCAACTTCTTTCCGGAAATATACTTGAAAGTCTTACTTGTTACCCTCAAAACATGCATCCACAGTAATGTTCATAGTCAAATACCATGTTTATTGGAAACCAAATGATAGTATATTCCATGTACAATATAAACCAACCCAGAATAAAAATAACAGCTATTATTAAGTTGGAACTTACCAGAGATACTCAGAGATACTCAGAAGTGAACACTTGGTGATTGTCTCTGAAAAGTTCAAAACCGACAAAACCAATTTATGGTTAGATGTAACTAATGATCTAGAACTAAGCTGTGGCTGGAGGGTCTATTTCATTTCTTGATCTGGCTAGTAAGTACACTTGTTTAAATTTGAAATATTAGACTGAACACCTATGACAGACCCTATACAGGTATAGACAAGGTCTTATCAGATATTGTAACCCATATTATTAAGAATTAAAAGTTCACTTAAGATGTGTGAGCTTTCCTGGTCCTTAGCTGTCACATGGAACTTGTTTCTCAGAAGCGATTCTGCCCTGACCCCACCTCTCTTTCCTTTAAAAGCATCAGACCGGTCAAATCTGGCAAGTCGTCCTTGAAGAGACCCCCTCCCCAGATTCCAGACTGCGGGGGTTCCCAGCGCGGCACATCAGCCTCATAGGCGCACCAGGCTGCAGCTGCGCCGCCCTGAGGCCTCACCTCGCGCTCCCAACTGCCCACTAGCAGGCCAACTGTCTTTCCTGGGGCTGGCATCCAGGACGCCAGACCATGTGGCACATCGTGTTCCTGTTCTGCGTGCTCAGCGGGCTCCAGACAGACAGCAGTAAGCGAAGCCCGCGTCCCCTGGCCTACGGCAGCCCCGGCTCTGTCCCCACTTCGTCTTTAGGTTGCCCCTGAGAACCCCGGGGAGGTGTGGGGTGAGTGAGTGCCCTGCTGTGGGGGCGAGGTGGGGCGGGGCGGGGAGCTCTGGCACCACAAGCAAGCCCAGGTCAACACACTGGGGCTTTCCAGGAACCAGATGCATGTTGGATGGGCGGGGCTTTCCCCAGGAAAGAGGACTCTTGGGACTGGAGTCTCAGATCCCGCTATGCAGGATGTGATCCGACCGCTGATAGATGCCCAACTTTCAGGGTCTAGTTGGAGGGGTGGAGAGCCCGAGACCTAGGTCTTCCTCAAAAAATCCATATCCAAATTGGGACAATATTTCTGAAACAATACACCAACCTAGTTCTCCTCTTAACAAATTGTAACTCTAGAAAGAAATGAAAGTGAGATTATTCAAAAGTTGGCACATAGGAGAGGGATGAAGGAGGCCAGGCAGCGAGGGTTTGCTCTGAGGAGACTTTGGTGTCTTTGCAGATGATGAAAGACTACACGTGCAAGTTACAGTGCCAGAGAAAATTCGATCAATTGCCAGCAATGGATACGAAACGAATGTAACTAGTCACTAACATTGTTCACTCGTAGCATTCACATGACTAGTTGGTTCTCAGGAACCTAATTTGCCATGTTCCTTCTATGCACCCTTGGGAGGTTTTGTATTTACACTGTTTCCCCTTAGTGTCTGATGATGGTTGTGTATGTTGGATGTGTGGGGGGGGGACACATGTGAGCAATGACATGTGTGTGTGTCTGTGTGTGTGTGTGTGTGTGTGTGTGTGAGAGAGAGAGAGAGAGAGAGAGAGAGAGAGTTCTTTTCTTTCACCTTTACTTGCACCTGTGGTTCAAAGAGAGAGACTCAGATTGTCAAGCTTGCATAACAAGTGTCTTTACCCATGGAGTCAATGTTTGCTCTGGGTTTCTTAATTGGAAAAATAACTCCTTTTGAAAAGGAACCTAGATTACCCATGCTTCCAGCAAACAGTCCTACCTCTCAAATCTGTCTCCCTGTTGGGTATCTTTGAGCAGGTATCCATTGGCCTGACTTCCTAGCAATTCTCCTCTCACCCACCGACATGTATGTGGAGGAATATTTGGGGTAAGAGATAAAGGCCATGAGCTGTCATGATGTATTCTGTGACTATTCCTCCAAGTGCAAATGTATCAATGATTAAGATGGCCCTTCTCTGCTGCGTCTGCTTTTTTGAGGATTATTGCTTTTTTTTTTCTTTTAATTCTTTTGAATATGAACCTTCTTACCTTTTCAAATAAGTTTTAGAATCATTTCTGGAGAAATAAAATATATTTCTTGAAACATTATACCTTACTGCTCTTTTTGATTGGTAATTTGTTTGCAGGTATTTTTCTAGCAATTCTGCTCTTGTTTCTCTGATGCAGAGTCAAGCTTGAGCGTTTTTAGGTATAATTATTGTCTAAACTTTAATCACTTCAATAGAAAAATGGGGATGTCTTGGCAGCATCTGAGGCAATTTTTAAGTTAGAAAATAAGCAAAAATTCTATCTAGAGGAATATATTTATTTATTAAGTTTCATTATTTCAAAAAAATTAAAATAGGAGTAGACTTCCTAACATTGTATAGGAAACAAAATTCCCAAACTGTAAACAGAAATACAGCATGACAGTGCATTCCACAACACATAAGGACATAAACTCAAAGGGACCCCACTTGTCCAAACATCCAACCAAATCCACAGTTCCCAGCTCTGAGGGTCACTCTGTCACATTCTGCTTTCCAACCCCTCACCCAGCTGTGCATGGAATCACCCTCCACCAAATCCTTGTCTGTCTCTGTTGTGATCACGCCAACATGCCAACCCTATCTCCAAATCCACAGAATTTGTCAGCTGACCCAAGCCTGTCACGTTCCATAAAGTAGTGTAATAAACTGAGCGTGTGTAGCAAGCTCCAGAATCACATTGGAATTCCAATCCAAATACTGCAGACAAGAGTTTAATGTTAGAATGCACATAGAAGAGAGAACATGTGGCATTTACCCTTCTGTAATAACTCAGTTAATATTGTATTTTCTAGCTCTATCCACTTGCCAGCAAATTCTACAATTTAATCCTTCTTGATAGCTCGATAGTGTTACATTGTGTATATGTATCACAGTCTCAACACCCATTCCTCTGTTGATTGATGGACATGTTAGTTGATTTCATTTTCTTACTATTATAAGCAGAACTGCCATAACATAGAAGAACAAGTGTTTTGTGGTAAGATGTAGAGTTCCTTGGTAATATTCTTAATAGTGGTATAGTCGAGTCATTTGGCAGTTCCATTTTTAGCTTTCTGGGAACCTTCCATAATGATTTCCAAAGTGGCTGTACCAATTGACACTCCCACCAGCAATGAATAAATGTTTCCTTTTTTCCCCACATTGTCATCAACATTCATTCTTATTTGTGTTTTTGATCTTAGCCAATCTAACTGAGCATCGAAGATAACATTGAAGGATAGTTTTAATTTAAGATGACATCGAAGAATAGTTTTAATTTGCATTTCCCTGATGATCAGGGAAGTTTTTAAAAAAGATTTTAAAAGACATTTGTTTGACATTTGAATTTCTTTTTGTGAGAAATCCCTTTTTAGCTCCAGGTCCCATTTTTCAGTTGGGTTGCTTGCTTTCTTGGGGCCCAAGATTTTTAGTTCTTTGTATACTGTGGAGCTTTAACCCTTTGTCAGACTCGTAGCTAGCAAAGATCTTCTCTCATTCCGTGGATTGTCTTTTTGCACAATTGAAGGTTTCTTTTGCAGAGAAGAAACTTTTAAGTTTCATGAAGCCCTATTTGTTGCTTACTAGTCTTAGTTCTGGGGCATTTGGGTCCTGTTCAGGAATCTTTACCTAGGCCTGGAAAATATATTCAAACAGGAGTCACCATTGTTGAAAGATGTTCATCTTCAATATATGAAGTGGAGAAATGCGGTTAATCTAAATTCATGGTGCTAAATTCATGGCTAAAACTATATTTTATTAATATGTACATTCTCATTAACCGGAACATAGTAAGGAAAGGATAGTGGAGTTTTTTTTTAATTCTGTGCACTGCACATGTGTGTGTGTGTGTGTGTGTGTGTGTGTGTGTGTGTTTGATGGCACTTTGAGTGTATGTGCCTTTGGAGGCTCAAGGGTAACTTCAGGAATCATTTTTTATTGCTCTACCTCCTTATTGCTTTGCTCTGGGGTTTCCCAGGCTCAACCCATCGGGGCAGAAGTGCAGCTGCTGCCATATCCACCCAACATTTTTATGTGGGATTTGAGGATCTGAACTCAGGTCCTTTAACTATGAGGCTAAAGGATTTAACCCCAGAGCCATCTCTCCAGCTCCAGGATGGTGTTTTTTTAATCAGTGAAGTTGTGATAGTTACTAACAGCAAATACTACAATGTATTATGCAAAGCAAGGTATGCTTATAGATCACAAGAGGAAGATGTTCCACTTAGAAACTAGAAGATTTAAAAAAGTGATTGAATGAGACTCACAGAAGTGAAAAATACCAAATGAAAGTTTTGCAACAATCAAGAATAAATAGTAGGTCAGAGATGGCTCAAGAGGATACATAGTGCAGCTTGCGAAAGACTGGTGGAAAAGAAGAGAATTCGAAATCTAGGTAGAATAGTTGAAATTGGAAAGTAGGGGATGGGAAGAGTTTCTCTTTTTCATTGATCTTCAAATGAAGTCATTGAGTTGTTTGCAAACTCAATTCTAAAAAGAAAAAAAAACAGTCAAGTAACAACTTGACATATCAGAAAACTGGGAAAGGAAAATGTCTTAAAGACAGCCATAAGTGATAGAAGGAATCCCAATGAGATGGAAAGCAAATGATCAGTCTGCCAAGAAAGCAAGAGAATATTAGAATGAAATCTTCATTTTTCTGAATGAAATAAATGAAACCACATAGTCATTCACTCAAATGACATACCTTTCAGATAGTAGACGCATTGATAATTTCCAGGTTAACTGGGGAAAGGGGGGTGGGGCGGCAAATGCTATAATCCCAAAAATCTCAGGCTGAGACAGGAGGATCGATGTGAATTTGAGACCAATTTGGGCTACATAGCAAACATCACCCAGCAAGGTTACAGTGGACAATCTTGTCTCAAAAAAAAAAAATTGATCCATCCATAGAGTCTAGTTAAAAGTGGACCATGCAGTAAAAGTAATGTACTTTGGCTGCTAGAATTTGAATGCAGGACAAACAATAACAAAAACTCAAGAGACAGTGAAGACAATAAGTGTGTATAATTTAAATGCATTGAATACAACATAATAGTAATTATTATAAAAGTAGAAAGCACGTGGAAGTTCCAATGTAGTAGATTATGTAAAACATAATTCTTCAAAGGATTTAACTTACATAAAATCCAGTTGCAAAATTGAAGGCAATGTAAAACAAGATGGGTGAAAATGAAGGTTTTAAATATTGGAAATATATGAAATATTGGAAAATATTGAGAAAACACCATGGAATAAAAGATACCAAGTCTCTGCCCACGTTCCTATGGAAAGCAAATTGTCTATCACATTGCATTTCTTAATCTTCATATTATTAAAATAAGTCAACAAGAATCACAAACTGTGAGCAAATTTTATGAAATCTATAAATTATATGCTTATTAATTTTTATTTTACTGTATGTACATTTTCTATTAAATAATTTAGTTATGTTTTCTAACTATAGCCATATAAAATGTGAGGTTTTTAATGATCTCAGCCTTTATTTTTTTTTTCATACAAAGTGAGAGGAACTTTATTTTTTTTTCTTCTTTTTCCTTTTTTTTATTAAAAATTTAATTATACATTTTAAAATTTTTTACCAGTTCCCTCCCTCCCCCCTCCTCCCCCCGAACCCCCTTCTCCCCCTCCCCTTCCCCCAGTGCCTCCCCCCCAATTCCCAGAGAGTCCTTTATTGTGTACGCCTAACTCTCTACTGGGTCCTCCTCTCCGATGACATATAAGGACCCAGTGGCATTTCCATAAGCCCTTTCTCTTGTTCCCCTTAAGCATAAGATCACTACTATGGCTGTCAATCCCTTGCCTCCAGGGGTCTCGGTGCCCTTAACAGATGCTAGACTTTATGAGGGCAACAGTGCGCTGGACATTGCGCAGGGCATGCAAAGTCCCATTATGATTGCTTTGGCCCCAACTATTGTTGAGAATCTTGCAAATCGTTGCTCCTCCCATCCTTTTGCTCTTACAATCTTACCGCCCCCTCTTCCGCAAATGTCCCTGAGCTCCAGGATGGGAGAGATTAGGCTGTCCTAGTTCTATGTGATTGATATAGAGTCTCTGAAGTTCTGGATTGTGGTTTGTTGATTTTCTTTTGCAGTTTTGCTGCTCCTGCAATTCCCTCCACTCCATTCTGCTGGGCACTGTATGTCACCCCCTGGCCAGAGACAAAAAGCTGTTAAACTGGAGTCTTGTTGTAATAGCACATTCAAGGGTAGATGTAATAAGAGTAGGAAACCTCACTGAGGGAGGGGTCCATCACCCATTTGCAAAATGATTACTTTTTATCTGCTAGACTATATGCCCTCCCCTTCTGGTGAGATCAGGAAAGAACGTCTGTGAACTTAACCAGGTTTCTCATTACTTACTTGCAGACCTTGATGGAGGCCTATTTTCTGTGCTGTAACAAGGTCCCCTCTCTCCTTGTTTCTGGTGTGGCCCTCCTAACCCATCTCTCTTGTTCATAATCCTTGCAATTACTGTGTTACATAGGTTTACTTTTGAGTGTCTCAATGTGGGCTGGGTGAGTTTGGTACTAGGAGCCACCTATTAGGGAGTACATATGGCGCTTAATTTTCTGGGTTTGGGATACTTCACTTAATATAATTCTTTCTAATGACATCCATTTCCCAGCAAATTCCAGTAATTCATCATTTTTGATGGCCAAGTAGTACTCCATTGTATAGATGTACCACAGTTTCCTTATCCACTCGTCAACTGTTGGACATTTAGGTTGATTCCATGACTTTGCTATTGTAAACAGTGCTGCTATGAACATGGTCGAGCTTGTGCTATCGAGGCAAACCTCTGCTGCATGGGGGGTTATTCCCAAAAGTGGGATAGCAGGGTCATATGGCATTTCAATCTTTAATTTCTTTAAGAATCTCCAGACGGCTCGCCAGAGTGGCTGTATGAGCCTGCATTCCCACCAACAATGTAGGAGAGTTCCCCTCTCTCCACATCCTCTCCAGCATTTGTCGTTGTTTGTATTGTGGATTTTGGCCATCCTGACCGGGGTGAGATGATATCTCAGGGAAGTTTTGATTTGCATTTCCCTGATGGCGAAGGAAGTGGAGCATTTTTTAAGATATTGTTAGACATTTTAATTTCATCTCTGGTAAAGTTTCTTTGAAGTTCCAGGGCCCATTTTTTAATTGGGCCAGTGTTTTCCTTGGAGTTTAGTTTTCTAAGTTCTTTGTGCACTCTGGACAGTAGAGCTCTGTCAGATACGTGGTTAGTGAAGATTTTCTCCCATTCTGTGGGTTGCCTTTGAGCTCGTGTGACAATCTCTTTATCTGAACAGAAGCTCTTTAATTTCACAAGATCCCAACTGTTGAGAGTTGGTAGCAGTGACTGTGCCATTGGATGTCTGTTTAGGAACTGTTGGCCTAGCCCAATCAGCTCAAGGGAGTTCCCTATCCTTTCAACTATGGTTTTTAAAGTCTCTGGCCTGATATCAAGGTCCTTGATCCATTTGGAATTAAGTCTTGTACATGGTGACAAGTACGGGTCCAGCTTTAATCTTCTGCATGTGGAGATCCAGTTTTGCCAGCACCATTTGTTGAAGATGCTGTTCTTTTTCCATTGGATTCTTTGGGCCCCTTTGTCAAAGACCAAATGGCTGTAACTTTGTGGGCTTATATCTGGGTCTTCAATCCTTAACCATTGATCTGTGTGTCTATTTTGGAGCCAGTACCAGGCTGTCTTTATAACTATGGATTTGTAGTATAGACTTAGGTTTGGTATGGTAATACCTCCAGCTGTGTTTTTGTTACTCAGGATTGTTTTTGCTATCCTGGGTCTTTTGTGCCTCCATATGAACTTTGAGATTGTTTGGTCAACTTCTTTGAAGAATTGCTTTGGGATTTTGATTGGTATAGCATTGAATCTGTATATTGCCTTTGGTAGGATGGTCATTTTTACAATGTTGATTCTGCCAATCCAGGAACAAGGGAGGTCTTTCCACCTTCTGGTGTCTTCTGCAATTTCTTTCTTTAGGGTTTTAAAGTTTTCATTGTAAAGGTCTTTTACCTCCTTAGTTAGGTTTATACCAAGGTATTTCATTTTTTTAGGGGTTATAGTAAATGGTATGGTTTCTCTCAAGGCTTTTTCACTTCTTTCATTCTGGGCATATAGGAAGGCCTCTGATTTTTGCACATTTATTTTGTATCCTGCCACCCTGCTGAACTTCTCAATTAGTTCCAGGAGCTTCCTGGTGGAGTTTTTGGGATCACTCAGGTATAAGATCATGTCATCTGCAAATAGGGATAGCTTGACTTCTTCCTTGCCGATTTGAATCCCTCTTATGTGCCTTTCTTGTCTTATGGCTTCAGCTAAGACTTCAAGTACAATATTGAATAGAAGTGGTGAGAGTGGACAGCCTTGTCTAGTTCCTGATCGAAGTGGGAATGATTCCAATTGTTCCCCATTGAGCATAATCCTTGCTGTGGGCTTGTTGTATATAGCTTTCATTATATTGATTAAGGTTCCTTCCATTCCCACTGTCTCTAGCGTTTTGATCATAAAAGGCTGTTGGATCTTGTCAAAAGCTTTTTCTGCATCTATCGAGAGTATCATGTGGTCTTGGACTTTGGACTGGTTTACATGATGAATTACATTTATTGATTTGCGTATGTTGAACCAACCTTGTGTGCCAGGGATGACCTTTTTAATTTGTTTTTGAATCCGATTTGCTAAGACTTTGTTGAGAATCTTCGCGTCTGTGTTCATCAGGGAGATCGGCCTATAGTTTTCTTTTTTAAGCGAATCTTTATTAGGTTTTGGGATTAAAACGATATTAGCTTCATAGAAGGAATTTGGTAGTGTTCCTTCCTTTGCTATTTGATGGAACAGTTTAAGGAGTATTGGTGTTATTAACTCCTTAAATGTCTGGTAGAACTCTGTGCTGAATCCATCTGGTCCAGGACATTTTTTGGTGGGAAGATTCGAGATTACTTCCTCAATTTCCTTATATGTTATAGGACTATTTAAATAATTCACAACTTCCTGATTCAATTTAGGTAAGTTCTGTTTACTTAGAAATTCATCCATCTCTTTTGTGTTGTCAAACTTCACAGAGTATAAGTTTTTGAAATATGATGTTATAATTCTCTGGATTTCTTGGGTATCAGTAGTGATAACTCCATGTTCATTTCTAATTTTGTTAATTTGGGTTTTCTCTCTCTTGCTTTTGGTTAGTTTAGCTAGGGGTGTATCAATCTTGTTGATTTTTTCAAAGAACCAGCTTTTTGATTGGTTGATTTTTTCTATCGTTTTCTTAGTCTCGATTTCAGATATTTCTCCCCTTATTTTGCTAATCTCTTCTCTTCTACTGCTTTTGGGATCAGATTGCTCTAGTTTCTCTAAAGCTTTAAGCTGCATTGTTAAGTTGTTTATTTCTGATGTTTCCATTTTTTTGACGTGGGCATTAAGAGCTATGAACTTACCTCTTAGAACAGCTTTCATTGTGTCCCAGAGATTTTGGTAAGTTGTATTTTCGTTATCATTCACTTTCAGGAAATCTTGAATTTCCTTTTTAATTTCTTCCTGAATCCAGTTCTCATTCAGCATCATAGTGTTAAGTTTCCAGGAGTTAGTGTATTTTCTCTTGTTTGATGTGTTGTGGATGTCCAGCTTTAGGCCGTGGTGGTCTGATAGGGCACAGGTTAGAATTTCAACTTTCTTGTATATGTGTAGATTCATTTGTGGCCCAATATGTGATCTATTTTGGAGAAAGTTCCGTGTGCTGCTGAGAAAAATGTGTATTCTTTGGTACGTGGGTGAAAAGTTTGATAGAGATCTGTAAGGTCCATTTCTTTCAGGGTTTGATTAAGTTCCAAAGTGTCTCTGTTAAGCTTTTGACCTGTTGATCTATCCCATGTAGAGAGGGCGGTGTTGAAGTCCCCAAGAATTATCGTTTGGGGGTTGATTTCTTGCTTTAGACGCTGTAGGGTTTTCTTAATGAATGTGGAGGGGCCCGTATTGGGTGCATATATGTTCAGTATTGTGAAATCTTCCTGGTGAATTGTACCTGTGACTAAAATGTAGTATCCATCCGTGTCTCTTATAATTTTCTTTGGTTTGAAATCCACTTTTGTCTGATAGCATAATGGCTACCCCTGCCTGTTTTCTGCTTCCATTTGCTTGTAGAATTGTTGACCAGCCTTTTATTTTTAGAGCGTGCCTATCTTTTGTGGTGAGATGGGTTTCCTGCAGGCAACAGATTGATGGATTGTGATTTTTAATCCAAGTTTGTAATCTGTGTCTCTTGATCGGTGAATTAAGTCCATTAACATTTAGTGTTATAATGGAGAAACTATTGTTAATTCCAGACATTTATTATGTTTAGTAGCTTTTATAAGTATATTGCTTCGCTTTTAATGGTGTTATATTTGCCTTCTGTTCTCCTGGATATGCCTGTTTTTTTCTTCACGCTTGAGTATCATTTCTAGCAGTTTTTGAAGGCCTGGTTTGGTGGCCATGTATCCCTTAAAGTTGTCTTTGTGCTGGAAAATTTTTCTTTCTCCCTCGATCATGACTGATAGTTTTGCAGGGTAAATCAGCCTGGGTTGACATTTTTGCTCATTCAATACTTGAAGTATGTCTCTCCAAGCTCTTCTTGCTTTTACTGTTTCGACTGAGAAGTCATTTGTTATTTTAATAGGTTTACCTTTAAAAGTGACTTGTTTTTTCTCCCTTGAAGCTCTCAGCACCAGTTCTTTATCTTGAATGTGGAGTGTTTTAACTATTATTTGCCGCGGTGTGCTTCTATTTTGGTCGTATCTGTTTGGGGTGCGGAATGCCTCTTGTATATGAATGGGCCTCTCTTTTTTTAGATGAGGAAAGTTTTCCTTGATGATCGCTTGAAAAATTTCCTCAGGGGTGGTATTTTGAGATTCTTGCTCTGGTATTCCATGAATACGCATGTTAGGCTTCTTCAGGGTGTCCCATATCTCTTGGATATTTCTCTCAAGTATCTTTTTGGCTTTAACAACCTCTTCCATTGAGCTGGTTAGTACTCCCACTTTATCTTCAAGGTCTGAAATTCTGTTTTCTGCTTCATTAGTTCTGTTGATAAGACTCTCTGTGGCATTCTGGGTTGAAGATAACTTGTCTTTTAGCTCAGTTTTAAACTCTGCTTGAGTTTGTTTTAACTGCTCTATGGCACTTTTTGTTTCTTGCACTGTTTTTCTCAACTCCTCCAGATGTCTGTTGTGTTCCTCTTCAAAGCGATTGATTCAATTATGTAATTCCTCCCGGATTTCCTCTTTCATAGTATTGAACATGGTAATGATCATATTTTGGAAGACCTTATCCTGGGTGAGGCTTTCTTGGCCTTTTTCCACGGGTTTGTTCTTGTTGGAGTCTAACATTATGGGATTAATTTCTTCAGTGGGAAATTTGTTTACTTAAGTGTTGCTTCTCATGGATTTGCACTTTGACTTTGGCATTGTCATTTTAACTCTTAAGATCTCTCAATTTCACTAAACTGAATTATTTGGCCTGGGGTCCTGGTGGGCGGGGCCCGAACGGGGACTTACCTAGGGCGCGGGGTGAGGCCCGGCTGGACCGCACGTGTCCGGACCAGCGGAGCGGGGTGGGGTGAAAAGGGAGGATGGGCACGTCGGCGTGGAGCTATTTAACCCGAGAGCAGCTGGGGCGGGGCCCGGGCGCAGGGGGAGGTCCTCCTCGTCCCTCGGCCCCCCCGCGGCTCCGGCTGGATGGTGAGAGTCGGAGCCCGGGTCCTTGTGGGCTGACCTGGGGTCCTAGGGGTGAGGCCCGGCTGGAGCTCGCGTGCGCGTCCCGACCGTCGGAGCGGGGTGGGGTGAAAAGGTCGATCTCAGCCTTTATTAAGCTAACACAGTTATTGGATAAAAAGTAATCCATTGTTCAGGTCTTATTTTATTTGAAAAATTAAGAATTTGAACAAATAAGTTACAGCAATTCTAATCTTCTGTTATCTTTATAATGGAAGTCAAATTTTTAACATCAAACTCCATTGAGTAAGTTAATGTTGAATTATAAATTTTTCTCTCTTGGTTTTATCAATTTATTGGGGGATATGGTGTTAATGTGAAATGATAGTTTTTCTAATGCTCTCCATTTTCCCTGCTTCTTCAATACGCCCTCCTGCCAGGTATCCTACAAAGTTACAATCGACGGGAAGGCTTACACTGTGAACCTTGTACAAAAGTAAGTGGCCTCTATTGTCTTCTCCTCACTCTTTACCACTGCTGTTTGCAATCATCCAGAATGAATTGTCATTGTGGATTTTGCATTTGAAAATGTGTTATTTATTGACTGTTCGCTTTTTTCTGTTTTTTTTTTTTTTTTTTTTCATTTTGAGGCAGGCTTTTCTCTCTTTTTTCTTTTTTTCTAGTTTTACGAACATAATAAGTGGTTGTCCCTGCCCCTTCTCCTCCCTCTCCCACCCTAACCTCCCTCCACCAATGCCTCCTACTTCCTGCTGTCTGTCTGCTTCTGTGGGTTCCCGAGTTCCCTTTGGATTATCTGCTCTAGGATCTCGTGTCTCTGTGACTAAGTGGCCTTCCTTGGTAGACCCACTGATGAGGGCACACGCCTTCACCTGTCTGGCCCTAGCCCCCAAGGTTGTTGCTGCATGTAATTTTTTTTCCGAGATCTCGATGGTCTATGGGGCATTGTTGACGCGTCAGCCATTGAGCAGGTCTGGTGAGGACACGTCTACTGCAGTGGGTTCCTAATGCAGTAGCCCCGGAGGCAAGTTTCTCTATGTAGCCCAGGCTGGTCTGGAATTCATGAACCTTCTACTTAGTTTCCCAAATGCTGGCATCACAGACATAGGTCACTTTATGTTTCACTTTTTCCCCCTGATTGTGTGTTTTAAAAATCTGTTCCATCTCTACAGCAGATACCTGGACCTTGAATGTAACTGTTCTTTTCTACCGTCTTCATTCACAGTCTCACAGTCACATGATTTTTTTTTTTTTTTTTTACTATCCATGAAGTTCCATGAAGGATGAATTTAGAAAATTTTATATCTTTCTAAAAACATACATTTTTTTCATAGTCCCTTATATCCTATTCATATTGAAGGTTCACAGCAGATTCTAGCATGGCCTGAGTTGCAATTCTCTCAATTAGTGTAGATGCCCTGTTGCAATATATTAAGGGCTTCCAGGTGACAGTTGTAATCAGCTAAATCCAATCCAACTGATGTATCTCAGAAAAATCAAAGCACAGCTTAGACGCTGTAAAAGAAAATCTAACATTGAAATGGCACTCATTTAAGTGACAAGAATAGACTTCTTTTAAAAAGTAATGAAAGACAGAAATGTACAAGCGATAGGTTCTTTCCTTCAATAGGTTCTAATCTTTGGGTGATTGTCCTTTTGTTCTGCGCTCATGTGACTCATCACAAGTATTTCTAGGCTTTTTTTTTTTTTCTTCTTTCCCATTTTCCCTGACTTTGTGCTTTATGCTGGGGGAATTTCCTCAGACTTTAGCTTTCATTCTGCCATTTCTATACCTAGGTCAGTCTGGATTATTTTCATGGTGTATAATATTATACTTTTATTTTTTGGCATGTGTAGGCTTGTGTGGATGTAGAAGGGGGCCTGTGTGTGCCTGTGGAGGCCCCAAGGGTGACTTTGGGAATCATCCTGGATTGCTCTATCTCCTTATTGCTTTGCTCCAGGGTTTCCCAGGCACCACCTTCAAAGGCCACTGCCATTTGCATGTTTTATGTTGGATCTGGGATCTGAACTCAGGTCCTTTGGCTTCTAAGGCAAAGGCTTAACCCCTGAGCTATCTCTCCAGTCCCTGTAGTTTTTAATTTTTAATATTTCTATATAGATATATGCACCTGTCTGTTCTGTAAATGTATTTTAGGGCTTCTTCTCCTGGTCTTTGCTTTTCAACATGAGAACCTTTCTCTCATCCTCACAGAAACACCCCCACTGTCTTGGCACCAGATTTTGTTCCAGTCACTCTCCTGTTGCTGCCACCAAATGTTCTGACCCAAGTGACTTAAGGGAAAAAGGGTTTATTGTTGTGCTTATGATTCCAGAAGGGATAGAGCCCACCAGGTGGCTGACTCTTCGTTTACAGACATAACTCAGGAAGCAGAGAGACAGGAAATAGGGCCAGGTCATCAAGCTAAGGCCACCCCACCAACCTCCCAGAAACATGCTTTCTTCAAGATGTCACCTCTTGAAGGTGTCCACATCCTTCCAAAGCAACACCATCAGCCAGAGACCAAGTGTTCAAACTGTGAACACTGGGGTGACAATTCATGACAAACCTTAAATTCCATTGTTTGCTTAAGCCTCAGGTCCCGACTCTCCCGGGTCTTTGTAACCACTGTTGTAAGCTCTGTGCTTATTGTCCTCTGTGAATCTTTCTGACTTTTAATGGGATGTGAAGACCTCTCTTTGGAATTCACTCTGTGGATGTTTATACTTGATCCCTCCTGGACATTTTGGTGCCCCCAGGATTTACATTTGTCTTTCGTCCTGAGTTTCAGCCATGAGAGGGCTGCTTGGAATTCATTTCACATCAGGAAGCTGTATAGTTTAGGACTTTCATTTATTCATGGTTTAAAAAACAGTCAGTGTGGGGCAGCTTCTTTTCTGTCCTGGGTCTGTATGCAGCAAACCTCTGTGGTCTGTGTTGTGTTTGCCTGCATGTTGCCGATCAATTCATGACCAGATGGTGTAAGGGTTTGGCTTATGATTGTCTGGTCACACTTTCTTGTCCACCTTGGCAGAAAAACCCACACCAATACCAAGGTCCCAGGCAATGGCCACACCAAATCTACAGGACTGCTGAGAGGGGCAATCCTCACTTGCCAGACAAGCATGTCTGGCCAAGTATACTGAGGAATGTCAACTTCCTTAACCAGTTCTCTCCATCTCATCGGACTGGGTCTTCCCCATCAATTAAACACTCTGTAGGCTTTCTCAGGCTCAACTCAGCCACCAACTCCTCCCAACAGTGTTTCACCCCTCACTTGTCAAGTTGACAAAAGGTATCTGTGCTAGATACCCTGTGTTGTTGCCAAAGTGAACCAATTTAAGGGAGAAAGGAAGATTTATTCAGTTTACACAGTTTGTCATGGCAGATGTGGCATGGCTGACTGGCAGAAACTAGAGATGGGCTATGTCACACCCATCCCCAAGGCTGAGAGCTGCAAGACTCCTGCTGCTCAAATAGACTTCTCCAGGAGCTAGGGTGAGACTAATCCACCTCAAGGCCCACCCCCTGTGACTGCCTTCCTCCAGCAAGGCTCTGCCTTTCAAAGGTGCTATGACCTTCCCAAACACATGAGACTATGGGGGGGGACATATTTCAAACCATGACAGTATCTAACTATGACAGTCTGTTTGGACTGAAATAATGGGATTCTATGATTTGGATAGCTTACAAGCAACAGCTTTGACCACATGGAGAAATTTAACAAGGAGGTAAGAAATGCATACTGAAAAATTGTCTTCCACAAGCTTCCCTGCATGTAGCTACACGTGATAGCGATCTTTAGCAAATTCAGCTTAGGAAGCCATTTTCCATTAAATACACTTTCATGCTTCTTTTTACAGAATGTTTTTACCTCAAAGCTTTAGAGTGTACAGTTATGATGATTCTGGAATTATGAAACCTCTAGATCAACCGGTTGAGGTATGTTTCTATTGTCCTATCGTTCTCCGTGGACATACTATTTGGGGCCCATGTGTTCCTAGAGTGTGAAGAGAAGAGGTCTTGTTTTGTTTGGACTGAACCATAATCATTTCCTCCCGGTGACCTGTACTCAGCACGCTGGACATGGTGATTATTATGCTTTTTGGTGACCTATTTCCTGATGGTATGCACGCGTGCGCTTGCACGCCTGTAGCAACACGGGCTGAACATGTCATGACTTGAAACACTGCAATCTGAATCAGGGAAGATAAATCAAGGAAGAATCCAGGGTACTCCAAAGTGTCCTCCAGAAAGTATGTGAGGACCGCCTAAGCCCATGGCAAACATTTAAGAACATCGATGTCGTCATGCATTTGGAGCACTCAGAGCTTTGAGAGCTACATTTATTAACATCTGCAATTTTTGTGAGAAGCAGTTGACACCTATGGGTGTAGCTGCAGCATTTTATCAGGCCTGAAGTGCATTTTTTCTTTTTCTTTTTGTTGGCTCCTACTGATTGCTCCTTCCCTCTGTCTCCTCCCATCCCCCTCCATTTTTTTCCTTTTTTTTCCAATTACATTTGTATTTGTTTTATTTTTTGTGTCTGTGGGGATGTATATTTATGTGTGTCTGTGGGAGGTATGTATATGTTCATGTGTGGGTGTTGTATGTTCATGTGAAGGGGAGTTGTTCATACGTGCACACCCTGGTTTGTTTTTTTAAAGGCATTTTCTAGAACTTATAAAGTCTTGACAAGCCATGACAGCATGATGCCCAAAACAATTTCTTTTCTGCAGAATTAAGTCCAAAGAGTATGAAAACTGATTTTCTTAAGATTACTTTTACCTTACAGCCACAGTAGTGTTCCTATGCTTAACGGGAACACAGGAAAGGGTTCTGGGAAATGCCACTGGGTCCTTGCACCTCATCAGAGAGGAGGACTCAGAGGAAAGTTTGGCATGCACATTAAAGGATGCTCCGGGGATGGGAGGGGGAGGCACTGGGGAACAGGGAGGGGAGGAGGAGGGGAGGGGGCACAGGGGGATGGGGGTTGGAGGGAGGGGGGGACCGGTGTACCTGTTAAGTTTGTATAAGTGGAAATAAAAAAAAGATTACTTTTACCTTATCTATTGAGTAAAAGTCATGTTTAAGGGCTAGAGAGATGGCTCAGGGGTTAAGACTCTGCCTTACAAGCAGAAGGTTCTGAGTTTGGATCCCAGGTCCTATGTAAAAACTCCAGGTGGAAATAACAGTGGCCTACACTTCTGCCTGGGTGGGCAGAGCCTGGGAAGCAAGAAGGAGGTAGAAGCAATCTAGGATGATTCCTGAAGTCACCCTTGTCCTCCACAGTGACACGCAGTGCCCTCTGATACACACACACACACACACACACACACACACACACACACACACCACACACAAATACAGACATGCATGCATGTGTGTAAAAAAAAGAAAGTCATCTTTAATTTATAGCATATGAAAATAATCTGAATATCTACTTATTGTTTCTGAAGCTAAGAAGACAACTTAAAATACACATTTTAAATATCTGAGTATCATATCTTTATCCTGGGAGAAGACTGTGTATCATTTCCTTTTTCTTTCAGAATCTCTGCTACTACCAAGGATACATCGAAGATTACCCAAATTCTATGGTGATTGTTAGCACGTGTACTGGACTCAGGTTGTAATACTTAATTGTATGGACCACAAAGTGGGTTGTTAACTTGCAGCTTTTTGTTAATAATAGCGTCTACCTTCATGTTGAATTGAAATTACTTATTTATTCATATGTCTGTGAGAGAATGTGTGTGGGAGGTGCACACGTGCCACGGCTTGTGCGCAGAGGAACCAGGAACACTTTTGGGAGTGGGTTCTCTCTTCCTGGGATGTGGGCTCCAAGTATCAAACTCAGGTCATCAGGCTTGTGTGGCAAGTGTCTTTACCTGCTGAGCCATGTCTCCAACCCAAAATTATTCTTATATTTGGAGGCTATGAAATATGAATAGGAAATTCCAATCCTGTTACTGTTCAGTTCCACTCAGAAAGTTTGTAGATCTTCTGTAATTCAGTGGCACTCCGCTGACTTACGAAAATGTGTTCTAGTGGCATTTAGTACTGACTTTTATAGGTGTATCATTTATACCTTTTCTGTGGTAGGGGCTTACTTCAGTTTGGAAATGTTAGTTATGGAATCGAACCCCTGGAGTCCTCGGTGGGTTTTGAACATGTGGTTTATCAAGTAAAGAATAGCAAAATTGACGCTTCCTTGTATGCCGAGAAGGATATTGAGCTGAGAGACCTACCCTACAAGATCCAAAGTGTGAAGGTAGATGAAGCATTGAATGCTATGGTCGTTACTCTGCAGCTAAGTAGACATTGTTATTGTTGTCTGATAAACCAATTATTTATAGTTCCCCACATATACATAAACACCCATGTAAGCACATGGACCAGAAAACTCATAACTAATGAATCTTAAAATTCATTTTGTAACTATTTTTTTATACATTTTTGGAGCAGTCTTACTGAGGTCTCCTCCTTTGCTTCTAGTTTTATTAACAGACATATTCACAACATCTCAAACTTCGCATGAGCACACATGTGTAATGCGCCTTTAATTGATCTTTTTTGTCATTTGTCTGTCCCCTGTGTCCCTGTAGTCCTTTAGCTTTTCTTCTTTTACTTCATTTTTGTTAATCCAAGTTATTTTATATTTTATTTTTATCCTCTAAAGAGCTTCTAAATGACACACTGCTGCATATATTTTGCATTGCATATTACATAAATTATATTGTAAAGTAAGTAGAGTGTTTATAATATAATCAGTACAATGCAATATAATAACAGTTAGCAGTTATGCTAACCCAGCAATATCCAACTCTGGCCCTCTCACCTTGCCTGCCTGCTCACATGCATCAAGGCTGATAGGAGCAGACAAGTTGCCGCAGTTACACTGTTGTCAATGTCTGCTCTCCAAAGTAAATAACTAACAACAGTGAGAGAGATCTGCAAGCAAATTCTGGACCTCTTTCCCCTTTGCTGGTCTTCTGTTAGAAACTTAACTTGTGTATATATCCATTGATTTACCTATTCAAGATAGTCCATAAATATAGAAATACTAAATATGTTGCCCCTCCCCACTAATAACGTACTCCAAGTTTATATGTATTGTATCATTTGTAAATATTCACGTTTTTATGGCTAAGTAGCATCCCATGTTGGGCATATACCACATTTGTGGACTATCTTGATTTTTTCTGAACAAATTAAATGGTGACTAGGTACAGGGAAATGACAAGTAGGTAGGCAGAGAAGGTTCTGGGATACCTAGTGTTGCTTATTTTTCTGGTTCTATTTCTGAATATAAAAATTTTCAACACTGAATGATAAAACTGAAAATATTGAATAAACTCTTGGAATGTGACATAAAGTTTATGGATTACTTTCAGCTACAACGGCATGTCTCCCATTATATAGAGATGCATATCATCGTTGAAAAACAGCTGGTAAGCATATTTTGATTCATTTGTTTTAATTCATTTTTATCATAAATGAAAGGTTATAAAAATAAGTCTCTTGTGTCTGAAAAATATTTTCTGATGGAGGACCATTTATTCACCAAGTTTTCGTGCATTTTCAATAAATTTTAGTAAACTTTAAGTTGGGATTCAAATTTCTACTCTTAATCTTATATACGATAATGTAATAAAAATAAGTAACTTCTTGACAGTAGTTTCAGAGTAGATGGAGAATCACAGAATGTTCCCCCAGCACCCTTTAAAGTATACTATTGAAAGAGAAAATAAGAGCTTGCCATTCTTGAAAGTTTTTGGTAAGCAGGAAAAAACATGCCATTTCTCTGTCAAATAGGGGAACATTTAGACATTTGGAATAACTTGAAACAATTTCATCTTCTTTTTCCAACCTTTTCTCTCCCACCATTTGGTAAGCAAGTTTCCACCCTTCTCATTTTAAAAACCATAACATTTTCTGGTCTGTCAGTGTAGAGAGCTTGCCTATGGTAGGTGAGGTCCTAACTGCTCCCCCACACCCCCAGTGCTGCATGAACCCAGGCATGGCGCACATGCCTGTCAGCCCCAAATTCTGGAGGTAGCAGCAGGAAGACCAGGAGTTCAAGGTTATCTTCCTGCTCTAGAATGAGTTCAACAGTAGCCTGGACCCCAAAGACTCTGTCTCAGAAACATGCCTAAACAGATAAAGTATCCAAATGTATTTTAGACTTTTTCCCCCAGGAGATGTCTTGTGCCAACAATCCAATGGCCATGGAGAGGAGGGTTTGTTTCTGAGCTCTGAGCACTCTCCCTGGTCACATGCTCTGCCACTGCATCAGCCTCACGGCAGGTGAAACTGCCACTTGTCTGAGGAGTAACCAAGTTTAGGGTGTTAGCTGGAGCAGTAGGCAGCAGGGAGCCTGCAGCCACGTTTAAAAGAGGATCATTGCAGACCATTATCCCAGCCTGGCACTTCATCAACTTAGTAGGTGTACAGTATGTATGTATTTGTTGTTTGATGTATGTGCAATATGGTTTGTGTGTGTGTGCATGTGTGTAGATGATGTGTGTGTTGTATGGTATGTGCAGATGTATATTTGTAATATGGTATGTATGTATATATTTTGTGTGCTGTATGTATGTATGACGTGTGTGTCATATGGTGTTTATGTGTGGTGATATGTGTGGTGTATGTGTGGAAAGTGTGTACATTGTATGGTATGTTTGTGTTATATGTTGTATATGGGTGGTATGTGGTATGTGTTATATGGTGTACATGTATGTGTTTTATGGTGTGTGTGTTTTATGGTGTGTGCATGTGTGTTGTATGGTATTGTATGGTATGTGTGTTGTCGTATGGTGTATGGTGTTGTATGGTGTGTGTGTTGTATGGTGTGTGTGTTGGATGGTGTGTGTGTTGGATGGTGTGTGTGTTGTATGGTGTGTGTGTTGGATGGTGCGTGTGTTGTATGGTGTGTGTTGGATGGTGCATGTGGGTGTGTGCTGTGTGTGTTGTATGGTATGTGTGTTGGATGGTGTGTGTATGTGCTGTGTGTGTTGTACGGTATGTGTGTTGCATGGTGTGTGTGTTGTGTGGTATGTGTGTTATATGGTGTGTATGTATATACATACGTATGTGTTTGTGTGTGTGCGTGTATTATGTATATGGTGTGTGTGCGAAGACAGACACATGCCCCTATGTACCTATGGAGGTCAGGACAACTTTGATTCTCTCTTTTCACTGTGTGGGTTCTGGGGATCGAACTTAGGTGGCCAGGCTGGCATGGCAAACTCTTGCCAGCTGAGCCATGTGGCTGGTCTTTTCTGATTGAATTTTAAACAGAATAATAGTCCTGACATGTTAGGCAGAATCTGCATCAACGTAACAGCAGCCGTGTCTTGCAGTACAACTATATGAGAAGTAACACGGCGATTGTGACTCAGAAGGTGTTCCAGTTGGTTGGAATGGTGAATGCTGTAAGTGTTTGCTTTCAGAATATGCCTGCCCCCTTGCTTCTGTTACTAACAGTCAGCTCTTATGCCTTCTTTTTTCAACCCTGCCCAAATACATGTCTTGGGACATAAGGAGAGCTAAATTTATTTCCTCCCTATGAAATCCTTAGACGATGGTGAGGATTCAATAATTCTTTGGGGGCAACAGTGCAAGTGTTCCCAAGTATGAAGCTTGCTCATGTGAGTAGTAGCACTTAGCACGTGCATTGGGCAGAGAGATGGCACAGCGGTTAAAGCCTTTGCCTTACAAGCTGAAGGACCTGAGTTCCCATTCCCAGAGCCCACGTAAAATTGCTGGGTGGATTTGTCAGTGGCTTGCACGTCCAGCCCTGGTGGGTGGAACCTGGGAAACCCCAGAGCAAATTAATAAAAAGGTAGAACAATCAAAGATAATTCCCAATGTCATCCTTACACACACACACACACACACACACACATACACACAATGTATTTATTTAAGAGCGAGTTGCAGGGAGGGCAGGTATAGTCCCATGACACGTACACGGGGGTCAGGGGACATTCTGAAGAGGTCCCCTCCTTCCACCATGTGTGCTCCAGGTCTCCAGGTATGCACACAGGTGACCCGCTGAGCCATCTCACCACCCACGTGCTAACACACTCTTGAAGATCTAGTCCAGACTCACAGCTCAGCTGCTGTTGGCGTCTTTGAATTCACTGTCTTGGCCGCTGTGTCTGAGTCACTGTCTGAGCGGGTTTCTGTGTGTGTTCTGTTTCAGATTTTCACCTCCTTTAATCTCACAGTAGTTCTGTCTTCACTGGAATTTTGGATAGATGAAAACAAAATTTCCACCATGGGAGATGCGAACGAGTTGCTGCACAGATTCCTGAAGTGGAAGCGCTCCTACCTAGTGCTGCGCCCGCACGATGTGGCATTTCTACTCATGTAAGCACACGGTGTGGCTGCTGGAGTTCACATCAGGACCACTGACCAGCTTGACATGCTCTCTGACCATCTGCAGACATTTTAGGGAGTCACCTATCTTATTTGTTGGTTTATTTTTAATATGGATGGGGTTGGAGAGATGGCTCAGTAGTGAAAGTGCTTCTCATGCAAGCAGAGGGACTGGACTTCAGTTCCCAGGATCACACATAAATAATGCTGGGTGGATGGTGGCCTATAATTCCAGCCCCAGAAGGTAAGCCTGGGAATCCCTGCAGCAAGCTGGCTAACCGGACCAGACCTAATGGTGTACTCTGGGTTTAATTAAAGTTCCAGTTCAAAGAAAAAAAAGTGGAAAAGCAACCACGGATGATTCCTGATGTTCCTCTTGGGCCTCCACAGTATGTGCACTCACATGCAAGTGCACCTTCACATACACGTGTTTGCCCACATGCATGCACATATATTTACATGCATACACCCCATATACACATACGCATAGATGAAAGAGAGATGGGGGGAGAAGTGCACAGGTACGTCCATACTCTGACGCGCGTGTTGATCAGAGGACAACTGTCAGAAATGGGTTCTTTCCTTCTACCATGTGGGCTCTGAGGATTGAATTCAGGTCGCTAAGTCTGTGCAAAACCTTGTATCCACTGAGCCATCTTCCAGTCCCAAACACCCCAGTGTGTTAGAATTACCGATACACCTTTTTATATTGGCCTGCAATTGAAGTTCACTTGATTCAAAATGCCTTCTTACTCTAACCACATCATTAAGTGTCCCTATGACTCATAATGTTGGTTAACAAATATTAACAATATTAGTTGAAAAAGATATATCTGAAGTCTATGAATATAGTCATTTATCTAGTTATTTGGTCAAAATTTTTTAAATTCAGGTCAATAGGACACTGCTATTTTATTTCTATATGATCAAAACCTAAGATGGACGCATGTGTTGAAGTTTCAGCATATAAGCCTCTCCTATTAGTGAACTCTTGTCTTTCTCCTATAAGTGATTCAGAATATATTGAAAACAATAAATTACACATTTTTAATATTCCATTCTGTGTGCTTGCCATGACTTCTGGCAGGCACCTCCCATCTGATGGTAAACACCTGACTGCACATGTCTTAGCCTCGATGCCTTAGCTTTCCCATTGGAAGAAAGTTTGTCTGTATTTCAATCATTTTTATTTCAGATGATGTGTTCATTTTATTTTTCTAAAGAAACCACTACATCAAATGAATCTTTATCATGTTCTAGAAAGTCTAGTTCTACTCACGTAAGCACACAGTGTGACTGCTGGAGTTCATATCAGAAAGTCATATGAAAACATGCTATTTTTAAAAAATCTTTCTTATCATTCTATCCTTTTATTTATATTTTTTATTTTAGTGTTTTATGCATGATTTTAGAAAACTTTATCTTTTCATACCTTAATCCCCAATCACACATGCCCCCTCCCATTACAGCCCCTGTTCTTCTTTACCAGTCTCCCTCCTGTTTTCTTGTCTTTTTGCACTAGTGGCCCGTGAATTGCTTTTGATGGCTTGTGCCTTCCTGGAGCATGAGTCATACATCAGTGGGTACACAATTGAGGAAAGTGTCTTTGCTTCCCTCACCCATCAGCATTGACCCTCACTAGTGTCACAGGGAGGTGTGCGGCTTCTTGAGATCTTTGCCCTTTTGTGGTGACGGGACAGTTGCATGCCAGGAATTCATTGCAGCTCTGCACATCTACATAAGACCCGTGTGGAATTTGCCTTGTTTCATCATTTTTAAAAGATGCAGAAACAGGAGGTTGGGGAGATGGCTCATTGAACAGGTGCTTGCCCTCCAAGCAGGAGCAGAGGTTGGTTCTTGGATCCCCAGAACCCATGTAAAAGCAGGTAGGCATGGTGGCTGCCTGTATTAGGGAGTCCCCAGAGCAAGCAGCCGTGTATTAGCAAACTCTGGGTTCAATAAAGAGACCCTGCCTTGGTCATAAAAATGGATAGCAATCAGAGAAGATCCCCGTGTCAGCTTGGGGCCTATACACACACACACACACACACACACACACACACACACAATTACATTCACACAGGTGCAAACACACACACACACACACACACACACACACACACACACACACACACAATTACATTCACACAGGTGCAAACATGTTTGCAAGTGCTCTTTCCCCCCTTCCACATGCACATGCAGAAACATCAAAAAGCAGCAAAACCTTAGGCACCCCTTAATTTGTGGGATACTAATGTTAGGGAAGCATTTATGAGTTGACATCAGCACTGTACACCCCAAAACTGACTTAATAAGCATCAAGTATTCGTTGTGTTTTCTTTTGCAAAATGATCTGATGATGATCTGTTTTTTTACATCCAAGTTACAGAGAAACATCAAATTATGTCGGCGCCACCTTTCAAGGGATGCTGTGCGATAAGAACTATGCAGGAGGCATCGCTCTGGTACGTGGGGGTTGATCTGCTTGACGGACTGGCATCAACTCTCAGAGCCCCTTCTCTCCTCGTGTTTATATGCAAATTCATATTATCATGGGGCCTTCACTCCCACTGTGGACAGAGCTGTTTCAAGAGGCTGCCATGCCCACCCAGCACAGGATTTGAGGATCTGAACTCTGATCCTTTTACTTTACACAGCAAGCACTCGAACCCATACCTTGCTCTAAGTCTTCATAGCTATTTTTTTATTATTATTTATTCAATTGTGTGTGTGTGTGTGTGTGTGTGTGTGTGTGTGTGTGTGTAGAACCACGGGCAAACTCGGGAACCACCATGGACTGCCTCCACAGAAATGCAGACCGCCTCTGCTTCCAGCTAGGGTTTATACGTGGGGTCTAGGATCCAAACTCAGGACCTTCTGCCTGCAAGGCAGAGGCTTAACCCCTGAGCCACTTCTCCAGCCCCTTCATAGCTATGTTTAACAATGATAAAAGAAGCTTAGTTCTATTAGGACTTTTCTAAGATCTTACATGTTTACGTGCTTTTTATTATGTACCTCAGTATTCCAACTGGAATTCATCTCACTTAGCTTTATTTATTTTAATTCTTTTTTTTTTTTTAGCTATAGTTATGCTTTACAGGTGCCCCTTGTGTTTATGATGTCACTTGTAATGTACTATGTCAAGTACACCTCAGAGGACACTTTCCATGACTAACATAATCGAGGCTTCTATTCTATTTCCCATGTGATCACTTTTAATAATTCTGTTTTCCTACCAGTAAATAAGATCCCCCCCACTGCAATGTGCATAGATCTAACAGTTGTGGTCTGTTTTCCAGCACCCCAAAGCCATGGATCTGGAATCCTTTGCAATCATCATCGTGCAGTTACTGAGTCTCAGCATGGGCATCGGCTATGACGACATGGAGAAGTGTGGGTGCCCAGGACAGCTCTGCATAATGAATCCGGAAGTGATGTATGATGTGTGGCTTTTGCACGCTGCCTGTAGAGTTTTGCGCTCAGACCATTTGTGATATATTTAGCTTAAGAAACAATCGCCTGTGAGAAATTAGGTCTAGCAGTACAGGCCTGGCTACTCTCAAAAGGTCAAGCAGACAAATCTCCAGTTCAGGGTCAGCCCAGGCTGCACAGTGATTTCAAAAGCCAGCTTTGGATGACTTAGGAAAACCTGTCTTAACCTTTTAACATGTTAAAGAAAGGACCGGGGCTAGAGCTAAGTAACAGAGTGATTACTTAGTGTTTCGGTTCCTCTTTTCTGCTGTGCTAAAACACGCTGATGCAAGCTATGTGAGGGAGAGGTGGTTTATGTTGGCTTATGGTTCCAGAGGGAGTGAGTCGGCTATGTCTGGGAAAGCATGTTGGCAGGGGCAGGAATCCAGCTCACATGAGAAGCAGGGCAGAGGGGAAAACAGGAAGCGACAGGATAGTAAGCTTGAAGACCCGTCCGTCCCTGGAGACACTTCCTCTAGCAAGTCTGCATCTTCTAAAGGTTTCACAATCCTCCCAAACCGCACCATCAACAGAAGGCCAAGTATTCAAACACATGAGCCATTCCGACCGCAAGAGCTAGCAGGCGTGAAGTCTTAGCTTCAAACCCATGTGGCAGAAAACAGAACAGGCCGGTGAGGCAGCTGAGCAGTTAAGGTGCCTGTTTGCAAACCTGGCAACCTGAGTTTGATCTCTGGAAGTCTGCATGGTGCATGCATGCCTCTCCCCCCCCCCCATAAATAAAAATACTTAAAAAAGAAACAGAAAAGAAGCTGACCTGTTAGGACAAATACTCATGGCTGGGTTTCCACTGTAACTGCTGTCCCAAGTTCCAAACTCTCATTCTAATTCTTACGTTTCACCTCTGTCTGGGTATCTCTTATAATCCAACGACACACTTGCTTTCTCTCCATTTCTCATCATTAACTTACACACTTTCTCTTTTTTTTTTTTCCACATAGGATCTCATGCTACCAAGGCTAGCTTCAAACTTGCTAGATAGCCAAGGATGGCCCTGAATTTATAACCCACCTTCCAAGGGCTGGGATTACAGTCGAGCAGCATTACACCTGGTTTCATGGCATATTAGATAGAGATTGAACCCAGGGTTTCATGTGTCCTAGGCAAGAACTCCACATAAGCTACATCCCCAGCCTGACCTTGTAACTTAACACATGACCTCATAAGCCAAGATATTTGTTGGCAAGACAGGCTAGAAGAATCTCCTTCCTCATCCTCTAGCTCAGCCTGGTGCTTTGACTGTCTTTGACTTCAGAGGTCTATTCTTCTGCTGGTCTTGTCTTAAGAGAATGTCTTCAGGGGCTGGAGAGGTGGCTCAGGGGTTAAGCCTCTCCCTTGCAGGCGGAAGGTCCTGAGTTCGGATCCTAGACCCCACATATAGACGCCGGGCAGAAGTGGGGGCGGCCTGCGTTTCCGGTCCTGGTAGGGCGGAGTCTGTGAATCCCGGGGCAGAGTAAACAAGGAGGAGGCGGTCCATGGTGGTTCCCAAATTCGTCCGTGGTTCTACACACACATACACGTGCGCACACACACACACACACACACACACACACACACACACACACACACGCACGCACAATTGAATAAATAATAATAAAAAAAAGAGAATGTCTTCAGCAGTCAATTTATCGTAGCTCCAGACGTAGGGCTCCTAGAATCCTTCATGAAAGTAGGATCAATTTACCCAGGGGCTTAAAAAAAATCATCCACTTTATGACTGGGAGTCAGTCAGCCCCTTATGTTTTGGGTGGTCAGTTCTTGGAGGCATTCCCCATTTCTTGAATATGGCAGAGAATTGAGCTCCCCATCACCCGCAGGAATAAGAGTCTGAGTCCCTCTAATTCATTCACTTCTGCATCTTGAAACATCTGTGCTCAAGCTCCTCTCACGTTCTGATGTGGGGAGAACCCATGTTAAAACAAGTCCCACCTCCCCCCTGTCTGTGGGACACATTCCCTTAGGCCACCATGACTGGCTATGTGGCTTGGCAAATAGTCTGATGTCAACAAGGACATCTAGGACAGGAGATGGCCTGAAGACTGGACACTGCCAGTGGTGTGGGGCAGACCGCCTTGTCCTCGGATCCCGTGGCCATTCAGATGTGCCGACACTCCAAATGTCCTGACAGGTTTGGTTCATATAGGATCCTAGTCAAGGATCCACCATTGGTGTTGCAAATCCATGGTTTGGTTGTAGCTTTTGGTGGCTGAGAGGCCATTGGAGAAATGAGCATGCTTCCAGGGGCAAACAAGTGACCATGGTAGCTAACGTGCCTGTGTCCCACCAGCCCCATGGCCGAGTGGGCAAAGACAGCTGCATTCAAACCAGGAGACCTGAGTCTGAGCTTAACAGCTCATGTGGTAGAAGACCTCCACATGCACCCCCCTCGAATATTTACAATTGAATATTTTCATCACAAGGGGATTTTTTTCTCAGATATGTCAAATTGCAGATCAAGCAAGCACGACTGTCTCTCTGATCTCTTCTTAGTCATTCCAGTGGCATAAAGAGCTTCAGCAACTGCAGCATGGAAGAGTTTGAAAATTTCCTCTCGAGTCACAAGTCCCATTGTCTGCAGAATCAGCCTCAGCTGCAGCCTTCTTACAAGCAGGCGGGGGTTTGCGGTGATGGAGTAGTCGACGCGGAAGAAATCTGCGACTGTGGGCAGGACCAGGTCAGTACTCTATAGGGAAGCTGCAGCCCAGAACTGTACCCAAAGATGCCACGCAGCGTCTGTAACACCGTACCATAGCTTCCTCTTTGGTCACCACCATCCTACAAAGACCTCTGGGATGAACAGGAAGGACGAACACGAAAGAGATCATGTATGTTTGTCCCGTGCAATTCACTATTTGATGCTTAGCTTATGCCCATATCGTGAAATAAGCATCCAGTGCGGTTATGCCATCCAGCCTCACAGGAAATCCACTTCATTAGCATGAGCCAATATGCCCCAGATCTTTTAGTTATGTCAGTAAACATGTGGGGTTGGAGGAAAGTAGTCAGAGTAGAGTAATTAAATAACACACATGAGATTAAATAGTGAGACATGGTGGAAGGAGTGAACAAGCTGCTGTGGTGAATGCCAAGCAGTATGTGGGGCTAAGGAACCCAGGAAGACTGTTGGAAATGCTGGCTAAGATCACTGGCTCATGACCCGCCCAGCCAAGAAGTAGTTTCCCAGCTGTTGAAAAGAGGTAACTTTTAAGAAATGGGTCCCTCTCACTCAAATGCTTTTGCTTGGTGTGGCCTGGGTAGAAGATGTTGACATTTGTACTGACTTAGATAATAGTGTTTCTTTGCCCGTCATCTGTCATCCAGGCTAGTGCTCAGCCACTGTGTGTCCTCCCCTCTACAGAGGAGGTGGTAGCAATAGTGTTTAGTGCACAGAATCACTGAGGAACAAAGGTATTGAGAACTTGGTGTGATCCAGCGAGTGTCTCGTCAAAATCATATTGCGGCTACCAACACCCACGGTTTATTCTGTGTAATTCTTTTTTTTTTTATTTTGTTTCCATAAAATTCATTGGCATGTTTCCTTCACTTCCCCACTTGGAATCCCTAAGGAATTTAGAAAGTGTGGGTATTTGTGTATGTGTGCTTTTGTGTATGTGTATGTGTCTGTACGTGTGTCTGTATGTGTTAGCGTGTTTGTATGTATCTATATGTTTTTGTGTATTTATGTGCTTGTGTATGTGTTTGTATATGTGCATATGTCTGTGTGTGATGTATGTATACATATGTGTGTATGTTTATGTGTGTATATGTCTGTGTGCATTTGTGTGTGTATGCATGTGTGTATGCATTATCTGAACAGACCTTCTCCTTTCTCATGTTTTGCTTTATTAAACATCATGATAGATAATATCGAAGCAGGTTCTCAGGCCACAGATGGATTCTTGGCATGAAACATAAGCTGTGAGTGAATGGTGTGAAGGCATTCCAGTTTCAGGCATGTTCAAATACGGTATCATTTCTAACCCTTCCTTAGAGAATTTTAAAACAAATTGCCGGGCCTGGTGGTGTAGATGTGTAATCCCAACCATCAAGTAGGTGGAAGCAATGGGATTAGGAGTTCAAGGCCAGCCTCAGCTAAGTAAGAAAGTTGGCCAATGCAAGGCCCTGTTTTAGTGCTGGGGAGGTGGCTCAGTCCAAGAGCACTTGCTGAGCTACCTGAACAAGCCAGGTGTGGAAGGCTGTAGATGTTTGCAACCCTAGTACTATGTGGTGGGACAAGAGGCAGGAGGATGGCTGAGGTTTGCTAATTTCTAGCTCGGCTTCCTCAGGAAACAGGAAGAGCATGGACAAGCAGGACACCCCACAACCTGCATCCACATGTGCATACACACCACCCCTACATGTATACAGCACACAGAGAGAAACAATTACTGCCAAAAATGCTGCTCCTCATCAAAATATAATTGATTCAGAGAGGTCACATAAAAGCTCATCACTGCTACAGAATTTTTAAATTGTAACTTTGGTTTATTTCACATCTTGCATTTAAGTGTTTCTTTGACAACAAGAGTCAGAGATCTCCTCAGTACCTCAGCTATGAGAGACTGTGGCTTCAGACGATTCCATTATTGATATAGCCCACCATATCCTAGGAATATACAACAACTCATGGTCTGACACTTAGTAGATAGCTTGCTGGGTAAGTAAATGAGTGACATCTCCCCATATCTTGTTTTCTGTCTGCCAACAGGTAAAGCAAGCATCTATCTGTATGACATGTAATGTGCTGCCATCCAAACATCTATCCCAATCTAAATGAAGAAGGAAGATGCTTCAAGCATTTCATTTGCCTTTCAGGAGTGTGTCGCCAAACCCCCAGAATGTTGTGATCCTAAAACATGTCGCCTAGCCCAGGGTGCAGTGTGTGGGAAAGGAACCTGTTGTGAAAAATGTAATGTAAGAGCTTTTGGAACAAATTCTACCTGAACCGCACCATGAAAATGTGTATTCTTCAGAACACCTCTGTGTTTACAAGGGGCTTTCTTTGAAATGATTTCTTTTACCTCACCAGTTTAAGAAAAAAGGAGATATATGCAGACCTTCTGCGGACGAGTGTGATCTCACAGAATACTGCAATGGCTCCTCGGGGGAGTGTCAAGAGAACTTCTTCATTCACGACGGGCACCCATGTGACCATAATCGGTGGATCTGTCTCAATGGCATATGTATGAGTGGGGCAAAGCAATGTGAAGATATGTTCGGCAGACGTATGTTTAATCATTTGTTTTGATAGAAAAAGCATATAGGCATATTCCAGATATTGAAAATGATGGGCTTGTGCTGCTTTGGTTTGGTTTACAGTTTTGAAGATTCAGCCTAAAGTCTTACACTGCCACTTGCACACCCCACCACATCTCCAGCACCCCTAGGGTCTGTTTCCACTTTTTATATATTTACTTTGTGTGTGTGTGTGTGTGTGTGTGTGTGTGTGTGTGTGTACCAGAGGGACACTTGAATATGTGCCTGAGGAAGTCCAAGAGTGACATCAGGAATCATCCTGGATTGCTCTGCCACCTTTACTGCTTTACTCTGGGGTTTCCCAGGCTCTGCCTTCCAGGACTGGAATTGTAGGCCACGGCCATTTCCACGCAGCATTTTTTCCCCGATGGGATCCAGGGACCTAAACTCAGGATTCTCTGCTTACAGGGCAAAGGCTTTAACCCCTGAGCCACCTCCCTAGTCCGTCTCCATTTTTTTAAGTGAAGAGGCTGAATATTTATTTCATTTGCTGCAAAACTGTTGCTTCACTGTATAAAAATAGCACCAGCCAATATATAGTGTATTGCTAAAAAAAAAAAAACCCATAAAACAAAAACAGAAAACCATAACAAAAAAAAAAAAAACCCTCCAAACACCACTGTCTTTCATCCTATACCACCCATCAGTCACTTTCCTTTTCAGGAAGGAATATAGGCACGTTACAGTATTATCTAAGGCTTCAGGTAGCATTGCTATCCTGAAATACAGGATTCTTATAACCAATTTTTACCATAGATAGTCCCATGAATTCTGAGTACCAGAATTTAGTTACAGGTCTACATGTCTAATCTAAGATATTGTTTTTAAAAAGGGGAATGAGGGGGCTGGAGAGATGACTCAAGGATTAAGAGTATATCTCACAAGCAGAAGGTCCCAGGATCCACGTAAAAGCACCAGGCAGAAACAGGACAACAGCTTGCACTTCCAGTCCTGGTGAGCAGAGCCTGGGAAATCTCAGAGCCAAGCAAAGAGGAGGTAGGAGCAATACAGGGTGATTCCTGAAGGCACCCTTGGTCCTCCACAGGGGCACACAGCACAGTGCCCTCTGACACACACACACACACACACACACACACACACACACACACACACACTAAATAAAAAATATTTAAAAAGAAAGATGTGTGCTGTTAATCTGCAACATTAGGAAGTGGAGAGGTGTTTCTATCCCCCTCAGGACAGCTATGCTGGATGAGGGGCTCAGCCCTATTTACCGGGGCTCCGTGCTCATCCTCAGTGGTACTGACGTGCTCCTCATAGGCTTCTTCACTCATGAGCTCACCCACTACTGCGGGATTACAGTGTCATCTTGACCAGCCAACCATGTTCATAACCAGACTCGTTGGCCAGGCTTAGGTCTTCTGCAAGTGCTTTATTAACTTCATGCCTCTTCTGGCAGGCAGATGGAGCTCACCTGGCAGCTTTCACACCTTCCATAGCTCCACACTCATCTTGCTTTCTCAATTTTGTCCAAAACTTCGGGCAGCCTGTAGTAGATAAGATCTCCCAAAGCTTACTGTGGGAAATTGCTGATTCCAACTGTTCCAATTCCATTTTCTGTGGTCATCCATTCAGGTCCCTCTGTGAATTTATGCACCAAAAGCAGAGTGGTCTGGTGCATAAAGTCTTCCAGGTGTCAGCCCCTCAGCATCCAAGGTCGTGGTGGGCAGCTGGACAGGACGCCAGGGCAGTGCGCAGTCTGGGTCCCTCACCACCAGCAGTGCCATGATAGAAGGGGTGCAGAGAGTCGCCATGCCACATCACTGCCCCCTCACCCCTCCCTAAGTCCCTCTACTTTTTTTCCCATCCCCGTCCCCTAGGTATTTTTTCCCATCATTCCCTCCCTCACCCTACCTGCCACGATGTCCTATATTTCCCCCTCCAAAGGTTTCACTCTAACCTTCCTCTCCCACCTTCCCACTCACTGGTCCCTTTCAGGTTTTCTGACTCTTAAAGTAATTCCAAGCTAACTGCTTCATCTACTTTTTACTTTTGAGACAGGATCAAGCTAAGCCGCATAGTGTAGGCAGGACTTGACTCTGTTCTTCCTGCCTCTGTCTTTCATGTAACTGTGGTTACAGGCCTGAACTGCTGGGTCCTGCTATGGAGTTTCACTCAGCATTGACATGCTATATATTGAACAACGATGGAAATGAGCTGCATTATTTATGACCCAGTGAATGTTGCATGCATGATAACATGTTAACAAATTAGGTATATCCAAGTACCATTGCAAAAATCTTTTTAAAAATTATATTGAGGGCTGGAGAGATGGCTCAGGGGTTAAGCCTCCGCCTTGCAGGTGGAAGGTCCTGAGTTCAGATCCCAGATCCCACGTATAGACGCCAGGCGGAAGCGGGGGCGGCCTGCGCTTCTGGTCCTGGTAGGGCGGAGCCTGTGAATCCTGGGACAGAAGGAGGTGGAGGCGTCCATGGTGGTTTGTGAATTCGTCCGTGTTTCTACACATACACAGACACACACACACGCACACACAGACACACACGCGTGTGCACATACACACGCACATGTGCACAGTTGAATAAATAATAATACTAATAAAAAATAAAAAAATTATATTGAGTAAAACCTATAAAAAGTATCCAACTTTAAAATACACTGCATTAATTTAAATTTCTAAAAAAATTTAAAATTTTATATATATACTTTGATTACATTTTCTCCCCACTGTTCCCTCTTATCCCCTTTCTCCTCCCACTGAACTCCTTCTTCTCAACAAGTTTCCTCCTTTTTTTTCTTCTGTAGTCAACTGCATTTAATTAGGTTGCCTGCATAAGCATGGGTGGGAGAGGGTATTTACTTTACTTAGTAAACTGCAACTTATCAGTGGCTATATCACTGAAGACTATGTGACCCAGCAAGCATTAACTATGTATAGAGAAAGGCAAGTGTTCTACCTTTCGATCTCCTGACCTATCCATGTGAAATGTTGGTGGTCCCATTTCCTGCATTTCCTGTGCAGGTACACACAGCTGCTGTACGTGGATGAGTGCAGCAGCCATGTCATGTTAACAGCTGTCCTGCCAACCTTCCGGCTCTTAAATTCCTTCTGCCCCCTCTTCCGCAATGTTGCCCCCTTTTAGGACTGAGCACTCAACAGTCACTTATTCTCAGCACTTTAATCAGTTAACCATCACCCACTGCAAGCAGAAGCTTCTCAAGACTGAGAACAGCACTGGTTTATGGCTCTAAACATATTTAGAAGGTAACGTGGCATATCCATTTTGGCAAAATGGCAGGAACAGATTCCCCGCATGACGTATGCTCTCCCCAGCAATGGGCTTTTGACCAAGTTTACTATACCAGGTATCACTTCCTCCTGTGCAGCAGGCCTGATATCCCATCAGAAAGCATCTGATTACATTACAACCATTATGCCACTGTTGTACTATCTTTCCTGGTTGGTGCATTGTAGCTGGCAGAGTTCATAGCTGACTTAGACTACTGATGACTCAAGAAGCCTGCCTAACACCTTCCAGCACTACGGAATCTAGCCAGCAGGAACAAATGCAGTTCTAGCTCGATCTATGTCTAATCATGTGGATCTTACCATCTAGTTATGAGGGACAACCAAAAACAATGGCAATAACCTGTATTGTTTGAGGGACCTCTAAGGCTTCTATGCCCAACAATTCATTAGCTAGCAGTCCACATTTGGCACTAGAATTGTGATTCAATAACTTACGTTTCTGGAACTCCCTTCCAGTCTCTTTATTTTATTGTTATGTTTTTAAAATTAGCTGACAAAATAGTACCTTTCCATACAGTTTTTACACATATCTTTAATCTTGGTTAACATTCCTCCTTTTTCCATTTCCCACCCCCATCCCCTTAAACCTTCCTATCCTAGCATTCTCCCCTCTAAATTTCACATAACACCTGTCCTACCATTTCCCACACTATTTGTCATAGTACTTGTTTGTAATCCACTGTAGCCAGTCTAGACAAGTCAGTGAGTTCCAAGGTAAAAGTGAGAGACACTATCTCAAAAACTGACATGGAGAGTGGCTGAGGAAGGCTTCTGAGATTGATCTGTGGCTTCCTCAGAGAGACGCCATGTACACACACACACACTTATATGCATACACAAACATGCACACACACATGCATACATTCATACACTGACACACGTACTCATATACATACATGCACTCATGGACACACAAACACATGCACTCACATACACATGCACTCATGCGCACACACACTGACACATACATTCACACACATATGCACTCACATACACATGTGCATACACACACACACAGACACACACACACACAGAGGAAAGGTTTATTCGAGATTACGACCCCATGCCATCTGACCTCACTGCATTCCATGTACCATATGCTACTGAGGCAGCATGTTGCAATGTGATGCGTAGTATACTAAGCTTTTACTCATTCTGGCCAGAATGCAGAGAAGATGGAAGGTGACAGAGGTCTCAACATTCCCTTCAAGGATACCGTGTCACAGTGACTTAGTTCCTTCCAAAGACCCTTCTTAAAGCACCAAGCCTTTAACACTAAGCTGTGAGGACATTCAAGACCCAGATTATAGCACTATGTTGTGTGTTTACTTGTGTTTATGTGAATGAGATGTTATTACTCCAACCTCTCAAGATTCAAAATGTTTCTATTTCATTGTCTACAATTATTTCTATCTTGGTCCTTTTTCATTGCTTATGGATTATACCCTTCATAATTTATTTTAGATGTATGTGTGTGCATGCATGTACATACATGTGTGTTTTGTTTGTGTGTTTCTGTCTGACTCGTAAAAGTGTGTGTGAGCACACGGGCACATGTGCCACAGTGCATGTGTGGTGGTAGAGAGGACCTTTAAGCATTGTCCCCCACATACACACACACACCCCTCCCTCTTTCTCTCCGTTTGAGACCAGATCTCTTCAGAGCTGTTGCTGTGCAGCTCAGACTAGTAGCCCATGAGTTCCTGGAGATTTCCAGGTCTCTGCCTGCCACTGCCTGTAGATGCTGAGGATTATAGAAGTTTGTGCCACTGTATCTGGCCTTTATGTGGCCTCTGGGGGCCTGAACCCTGGTCCTCACACTAGCAAACAAGCTCTTCACCCACTGAACTGTCTCAGTTGTGGTTCATGGGGCTTCGTTTTCTTTATCCTTGAATCCCATTTTGGATAGAGGCAGAAGTGCTGGTTTAACAGTCCTTGCACTGTCTTCCATTTTTAATAGTGAATTTTGCAAAGTCCTGACTTGCTTCATGTATTCTCGTGATGACGTCACCATCCATCCCTCTTTTCTATGAGACATGAAATGAGAGACTAGTCGCCTGAGGCCATTTGCTGACAATTGCTATTCATTGGGCTTCAATTAGAAGTTTTAGAAGGATGGATTTATGTCTGTCTCTCCTCTATGCCCCACATTTTCAATGGTTTGGTTTCATGTGTTGTGAATTTCACCTTCGCCCAGGGACTATAGAAAGATCTTCTTGGCTTTATGGAGACCATTGTCTCCATATCGTAATCTCCTACTTTGCCCACCTTTAGTGTAAGGAGGAAACCAGGGGCCAGCTGTGTGTGAAGCATTGTGGAGTTCCTGCAGCTATTGCACATTTTGTGACTTTGACGTGTCTTTCTGTCCATAAGCAATGCATCGCTACCTGGGCCAAATTCAAACTTTTGACCTCTCACCCTCAGCAACTTTCAAATGATCTCTAGGACAAATTGAACAGTTAAGTTTAACTTCAATGGTGTCTCTTTGCATTTTAAGTGAATGTCCGGCATGTCCACTAGGGATTTTCTCTTGACACATTGTTCTCCCCTAACAGTACAATGTATTTGCCAAGCATCCCTATTACAAGCTTCAGTTAGAAGAGAGATAGCGGTGGCTATGAAAGACATAATATCAATAGATATAAATACAAATATAGCTCTTTAAGTTGTGTAGGTCTTGTGAGAATTAAAATTGAACAGTTTATGTGCATAGAAGGGAGCTGAGAAAAATAAGATAATTGATTAGTGACCTGATTGAAAAGGTACCCATACAAAAATGCTTTATTGATCAGTAACTCTATTATTTAACAAATAACTTACTAATGTAGGCTTATTAACATTACATATCAAACTATGTAAGTGGTCAACGCTAGACTGTCTAGTACCTGTGTACGGGTAATAGAGTCTTTTCACATTTTAATTATTACACTGAAGCCATTTGTGTGATCTTAAATCTGCTTTGGAGTATGTGTACATGTTCATGTATGCATGTCTGTGAGTATACACACACATGCATGCACACGTGAAGGCCAGAGGATGATGTCAGGTGTCTTCCTTTAATCACTGTCTACCTTATTTTTAAAAACAAGCTCTCTTCCCTGAACCTGGAGCTCACAGATTTATCTAGACTGACTGGCCAATGAGACCCAGGGATCCTTTGGTTTCTGCCCATCCTGTGCTAGGTTTCAGATAGGCACTGAGACACCTGGGGCTTTTTTTGTTTTGTTATGTTTTGTGTTAATGTGAGTGATGCACTTTACTAAGTGAGCTATCTCTCCCCTTTTTAATATACTATGTCTTTTCTGCTCTACAATTTTAGTATTTTGTAATGTATTTTAAACCTTTTCAAAATTTATAATGTATTCATTTCTTGCTTCAATTTAAATCACTACACATTTAACATGGCTAATAGCAAACACTCTTTTGTGTTTCAGACACAGACTTTGGTGCCAATGAATGCTATAAAGAACTGAATTCCAAGACAGACATATCCGGAAACTGTGGTATCACCAAAGATGGTTACCAACCCTGCAGTCAAAAGTATGCCGTAAGAAATTGAGCCAACAATCTCTATTGCCTTATATTTGATATTATCACCAGTCATTTTTATATGTAAACAAAATATCACCTGGCCCCCAAGGCACACCCCTGCTCAATATGACCATAAATGCTAAAGGTTCTGGAATGTGCCATCCCTGGTTCTCACGCAGGTGATCAATGCATTCACCATCAAATTTATTTGCACAAAGATGCATTCCTTACCCATCAGTAATCCTTTATTTTGTGCCATCTCCTTACTTTTTGTAAAGACTGGACGATCTTTCGTGTTCACATGAAAAAAGGGGAAGAGCAGCAGCTACACTACAGACCACTGTGACTGCATCCACAGTTAAATGCAAAGGTTTTATTACCTGTTTCCGCGGCATTCTAGCAGCGGCTGACCTTCTCTTTCTCAGAGATCTCCTGTAGGGTGTCAGGAGAAGGAGGAGCTTTGCTTGGAAATAGATGTTTTCGGACAACGAGGAGAATTCCATGGTTGTGGGTTTTAACAAATTCCGAGGAAGAAAGATTAAAGCAAAGTTCATTCTGCAATGGATGGAGAAGCTAAGTTCTGGGATTACCCGTGGGCACCTTCACACTTGGAAGGATGTTCCTGCTGTAGTCTTTTCAAGTTGCTATGCTATAACAGTTACTCTGAACTGTTGCTGTGAGAGAGCATTCAAAGTCAAGCAACTTAAGGGAAAAAGGGAGATTTATTTAGCTTGCTGTTCTAGAGGGGAGAAACAGTCTTTCATGGCTGGTGGCTGAAGCTGGAGGCAGGCTGCTCAGTCCAGTAGGCCAGTGGGTGACTGCTGAAAGCTGGAGGATTCCTGGAGAGTCGAATAAGAAGCAGAGTGGCAGAAGAAAAGAAAGAGAGTTTTCTAACATAGCTTCAGAGAGTCTCTCTTCAAAGTCTTCTGTTCTATGGTTCCTTCTATCTGGTCTGCTACTGAGAAGTTCCAGTCAGATTTAGGGTTGGTCTTTGTATTGTAAATGTATTGATCTGGATACTCTCTTCAGGTAGTCTGACAGCTGATCTTAGTTGATGCCAGGTGTGGTCAAGTTGACACCCAGGATTAACTATCACGCATGCCTTTCATTTCTTTTTCTTACTTGATCAGTGCTATCTATGTCACCACTAAAATGCTGAATTTTAAGAGAAGAATGTGGGTATGCTTGCTAGGTTTTAATTTTATGGGAAAATATTCACCATGAGTGGGAAGTTTCTTGTTTACTGCTAAGTTTTTGTAGGTACTTTCTACTGTGCATGAAAAAGGTCTCTTCTACTCTAAGTTCTTTGAGAGTCTTCATTCTTGCTTGGTTGGATGGGTGTGTTCTTTTTTCTATATATTAAAAAAGATTTTATTGTTATCTTATTTTACTGATTTGCTATATCTCCCTGATAGATTCTGACATGTCCAAACAAGCTTGGGCCATGTTTTCAGTATCCATTCTAACATTCCTGGTTTTTTAGTTGAAGGTTTTGAACATTCTCAGTATCTACAGCATTGATAACAGTTGTGTTTAAATCTACAATATTCAAATAACAATATGTAGCACTCTCATAGCCTACTACTTCCAATGACACTACAGTTTCCTTCTGTTTAGTGCTGGTATGTTATGTCAGAGTCCTAGTTTGTCCAGCCAGTCTTTATTAGAGCTGTTACTTATCTTAATTAGATATGTGCTTAATTAGATATATGATTTTTTTTTTGAGGTACTGACACTGAACCCAAGGTTCCATGTTTGCTAGGCAAGCAGTCTACCTCTGAGCTACATCCCCAATTCCACAGTCTCACTATTGTTACTTTGAGCAGACAGTTATCTTAGTTCCAGGAAGACAAGAAAAAAAGACTTGTTTTCCTTCGCTCTTGTCTGATGCTTGTCCCTCAAGGGTCTTAGAGCCAGGTTTCTGAACTATTCCATGTCCTCCTTCCTGAAGAACTGAGCTTTAATCATGCTTTGCAGGATCCATGTTAGAAGTTAATCCTCAGTATTTATTTACATGCTTTCTGGGGGAGGGAATGTAAGTATGTAGAGGTGAGTATGTATATGTGGGTAGGTGTGGATAAGTGTTAAAGGGCACCATGTGTGTCTGTGGAGGTCCAAGGATGACTTCAGGAATCATCTTGGATTGTTCCACCTCGCTATCGCTTTGCTCTGAGGTTTTCCAAACTCTGCCTTCCAGGGACAGAAGGGCAGGCCACTGTCATTTCCACCCACATTTTTATGTGGCATCTGGAGATGTGAACTCAGGTCCTTTTGCTTGTGAGGCAAAGGACTTAACTCCTGGGCCATGTCTCCAGCCCCTATTTTTTTCCAGGGTTTTACAGATTTATTCACATTATTTTTACCCCTTAATACCTGTCATAGTTAGGCATAGATGTCAACTTGACAGGTGAAGGTTTGAGTTCTAGGCACATTTGTAGAGAATTAGTTGTTTCCTCCAAAGCAAACCTGCAGGAGATTGGCTGATGGGGAGGGCCCAGCCCACAGTGGGTGGGACTAGGCCCCTGGAATAAAATACAGAGAGTTAGTTGAGGATCTTGGCATCTTTGTGTACACTTGGTCAGACATGCTGCTCTGGAAAGTAAGGATTGTACCTCTCTCAGCTGCCATGTGGAGATGGTGTGGCCAGTTCCCTCGGCCCTGGTGTTGGTGCGAGCTCTCCTGTAAAGTTGGAAGAGGAACTGTAATCAGTCTATCATAAGAGAATAAATCCCTTGTTCCCTTAAGCCGTTTGATGGTGATTTATCAGCAACCATGCAGACTAACTGCAACAATATGCAGTTCTTCAATCTGCATCCCCCCCCCACTTCAAGCTTTGTTCTTCCCCACCCATCTCCCTTTGATCCTGTGTCCCTCTGTGTGTCCACAGACTCCCATGACATGTGTTTAGGGCCTCTAGAGGGATGGAGCCTCTTGAGGACTTTTCCCTTTTGTGACGTAAATCAGAGAGGCCAAGTTTTCGGAGTCTTGACACTATAGACCCAGTTATAGTGAGTCCATGGCTGTAGAGGCCTGGTCATGTCCAGGAGGTGCCATCCAGCTGTGTCCTTGACAGCTTCAGGCTCTTTCATTCTCATCACCCCCTCTTCCACTATGCTCCCCGAGCCTGTGGGTGGACGCTGATTGAGATGTTTTGTTTATGGCCAAGCAATACACAGTCACTTTGAACTTCATTTATTTTTTATTTTGTGTATATGTGGGGTGTGTGTGTGTGTGTGTGTGTGTGTGTGTGTGTGTGTGTGTGTGTGTGTCAGAGGGCACTATGTATTCCTGAGGAGGACCAAGGGTGACTTGGGGAATCATCCTGGATTGCTTTTGGCTTTGCTCTGGGATTTCCCAGACTCCGCCCACCAGGGCAGAAAGTGTAGGTTGATGCCGTTTCCATCTGATATTTTTTTACTTTGGACCTGGATTCCAAACTCAGGACTTTGTGCTTCTGAGGCAGTCTTTGACCTCTGAGCCATCTCTCCAGTCTCCACAGTCACTTCGAACCCTCTGTTTGTTAACTCCCATGGCCTAACAGGAGACTGCAGGTCTTGACGTGGTGCTGGATGAGGGGGTTTTACCCTAGACACCAAGCAGGAAAGTGTCCTTCCCCACCAGGCCTGCCCTGCTAAAATGAGTGGTTGTCTAGAGAGGAGATAGCTCTCTGCTTCCATGGTTCAACTCTTCAGCGACTTCTCATGAATACTAAGCACTTCTGGGTATGTTCATTGCACAGAGCCACAGTCTACTCACCATATACAGAAGTTCATTAGTCAAGAGACAAGGAGTTGGCAGAGAAAGAACTTTTATGATGACAAGCCAGCCCTCGGGTTGGTGGAAGGACACACTCCTACCAGGAAGTCGGCTTAGAAGCAGTTAATACAGAGATAACTTAGCACTTGCAAGATGTTCTCTTTGTATGTAGAGTGGAAAAATGCCAGGCCTCTTGTTCTGTCCTTAAAGAACTCATTCCAAGTGTTCTGGTTTATGTTCTTCCTGTTTGGCTCTTTGTTTTATTATTGTTCTTCCATACCTCTCAATAGCACGGGCCTTGAGATTTCATGTTCATAACACATACCCTGTGTGGTGCTTTCCGAACTCAGGCCTCAATATCTTATCAGTTGTTCTGTTGAAGAGGGCATCCCAGAGGACTGGTGTTCTGACCGAGTACTCATTTCTCAAAGGAGTAAGAGCTTAGATTTAACTGTGTCTTAAAGAATCACACAGAAGTGTAAGAATCACACCTTCCTGAGAGACTGATGAGCATTCATGCTTTGGGGTAGGGAATGCTTTCTTCAGCGGTCCACCCACTGATACGCGATTCCTGCTCCAGCAAGTGCTCAGGCTCATATCATCAAAGGCAACCCAGATGAAACTCAGCGGGCCACACATGTGACAAAGGATGAAAATTGGAGGGAGACTGGCAGGGAATAAGAAGGGTTGTGATAGGAAAAAGAGTGGGGATGGGTATGAGATTTAAGGTATTAAAATTTCATAAATTCACTACATTCATGTACACTAAAAGAATTTAAAAAATTTTTAAAAGAAGTGAAAGAATTGCAAGAGGAAATCAGACTGCAAAGTAGCTCATAATTGAAATGCTTGTTGTTGTTAACAATTCAGAAAGACTATCATTTTTCCATTTATTTATTTATTTATTGTTTCATGACTAATTGTATGTACCTTTTGGCTAACTCTTTTGTTTAAACCTATTTGTTTCAGAAGCAGTATTCAAATATGTCTCTATTTAAAAATAATGGCCTTCATTTATCTGTAAATTGTAGTGACTTGAAGTGTGGAAAATTAATATGTAAATATGAAGGTGAAAATGTACTTAAAATAGAGGCTGCCACTGTTATATATGCCAACATAGAAGGGCACCTCTGCATTGCCGTTGAGTTCCCCCTAGACCATGAGAACAGCAAGAAGATGTGGGTAAACGACGGAACAGTCTGTGATTCAAAAAAGGTGGGTAACTTTTTCCTCAGGTAACTTCCAGTAAGTCATTTACCAGTATTTGGAGTGTGTCCTTCAATGACAGGTATGCACGGTTAGCCTTTGCACTCACAACTGAAGTGTGCATTTGGCACTGATGTTTGGAAATCATGGAAAAGTTGAAGGAGTAAGAATCTGAACTCACACGTGGGTGGCATAAATGTTCCCCTATGCTGGGAATCTTGTTGTTCGTTTATTGTATTTGGTTAAGCTATCATAAACTTGCACAGAGAGTGTCTCAATTACTCTTTCTGCTGCTATGAGACAAGACTCATACAACCAACTTAAGGGAGAAAGGTAGATCTACTTGCCTTACAGTTTCAGGTGGGTGATACAGACCATTATGGCAGGAAAAGGCATGGGGGGGGGGAGCAGAAAGTGGAGGAGGCTTAAGTTATGTCCATCATAGAAGAGGAGAGAGCTCAGGGCCCACCCTGTGTGGGACAACTCTATTCAAACCATGATAGTGAGCATTTCTGATATCACGAGTTACTTTTGGGAACAGTTATTTTTGAATAGCAGTCCAAACATAAGCCCACAGAAGTGCTAAAGATAATAAAGAAACCTGTGGAGAAGGGCCATCATCCAAATACCTCCGACCTGGCCTTGTGCTTCCATTGTTTATGGCGTGTACATAGAAAGGAATATAGGTTTTCTGTAACTGTATCTAACTTTCTTTTCTTTTTTTTACAAAAGAAAGTTCTCTTACCCGTTTTTGGTGTTTGCCCACTCATTGCAGCACAAATGAGTGTTGACATTTTTGTCTCCCTACATTCTGGGAAATACACGATACTTATGTGCACTGTCCAGGAACTCAAAATGCTTAAGCTTGAATTGGTCTCAGGGCTGAACTTTAAAGTGCAAAGGCTCTCTAGGCCCAGTGAGGAACAGAATGTAGCCAAGCACTTGCTGAGTAGAAGGAGGGACAAAATAAAGTTGACCTGGGAGCCTAAGACATGTTTTAATGAATGAAGAGTAAGTTCAGAACTGGACATGGTGGATCATGCCTGAAACTCAGCCTTCAGGAGACAGAAGTAAGTAGCAAGATGGGCATAGCTTGAGTTGAAGACAGTCTGCCTGGGCAGCTCAAAAGAATGAAAAGGAAGAAGAGAGAGATGGAGGGAGGACAGGAGGAAGGAGAGAAAGAGGGCAAATAGTAGATATTTAAGATTCTTCTGTCTTGTTGTATATCATTGTGAATGTACACTTATTTAAACTATTTTTGCCAGTTTGTTAAGAAAATATTTTCATGCAAACTATAGTTTGATTATAACCTAATTTTACTAATATTCATTCAGAAAACTGACAAGTAGGAAACTTATATAGAAAAAAACAATAGTAATTTCAGATTCCCACAGAAAGTTTCAGTCATTTTCTAAATTTTATCATTAGTGAGTGTGTGTGTGTGTGTGTGTGTGTGTGTGTGTGGTGTATGTGTGTAAATGAACATGGCTGTGCACACCTACATGGAAGCCACAGGAGGATATTCAGTGTCCTGCTCTATCGCTGTTCAACATACTCCATTAAAACAAAGTCTATCTCTACTGATCCTGGAGTTAGATTGGTGGCCTGCGAGGCCCAGTAACCTAGGTCTGCCCTTCATGACTAAGATCCTAATCATGCACAGGAATACACCCAACTTTTCTATGTGGGTTCTGGAGATTTGAACCCATATCCTCATGCTTGCACAGAAAGTACACTTAGCCATCTCCCTAACCCTCACTTTCAAGGCTTTAGAGTACCTTCATGTTCATTAAATTTACTTTGAAATGTATTTGCCACACTAGTGCCTGAGACCATCTTGAGTCCAACAATGACTAAACACTTGACCAGCCTTTACTTATCTTGCACTTTAGAGTGTACTTCACACAGGACCTCTCACTGGGATAAGAATGAGTGTGCTATCTTAAAGATTTTTCAAATTTTCCTGTGGTCAGCAAAGAAAAAAAGAAACCTTGGGTATTAGTGACAAAGAAAGAAATTCTTGGGTATTAATGACAAAGTATAAAAATAACCCATGAACTTGGCTGCATTACCTTTAGGCATAGTTGTCCCTAAAAGGAACTAGATGAAAGATTTGAAGAAGTCCTATTTTTTTTAATTTTTTTCTACTTTTACAAGCATATTGAGGATCCATCCCAGCTTCTCTTCCTCCCCTCTTCTTTCCATGCCCTCCCTTCCCTTCACCATTCCCTCTCACACATGCTCTCACCCTTCTGTCTATATGCTTCTATGGACCTCAGGGTTCACTCTGGTTTGTCTACTCCTGTGGGGGTTCAGGCCCCCATAGTGTAACAAATTAGAAGAGGTAGGTCCTATTTAAAAGTCTTGATCTGCACAATAGCAAGAAAATAGAATCAGCCAACATGCCTATTGACAAAGAAATGGATAGTGAAAATGTGGCACATATACACAATGGAATATTACTCAGTCATCAGAAAGGATGAGATTATGGAATTTGCTGGTAAATAGGTGGAACTGGAAAATTTAATATTGAGCAAGATATCCCAGACACAGAAAAATAAGCACCGCATGTTCTCTCTTATATGCAGATGCTAGCACTGGTATCCTTGTCAATGTACTTGGCTTAGAATTACTGTAAGAGACAGAAAATTCAAAAGGGACCAACAAGTGGGAAGGTGGGAAGGAATGGTTAGGGGGAAACCTTTTAAAGGGAGAGATTTAGGATACCACGGCAAGTAGGGCAAGAGAAGGAATATTTGAGAAAAATACATAGGAAGTATGAGGGGATGGGAGACAGGAGGGACAGAGGGACTTAAAGAAAAACCCTAAGATTGTGGGGTGTAATCACACAGGAACCTCCTATGCTAGTAATATGTAAAAACAAACAAAAAATATGTCTTTTTGAGAAAGGCACAAGAATGGACAGCCCCTATGCAAAGGAAACACAGATTGTGGAAAAAAGGGCAAAGCAACACAAAAAAGCCTTGCACTGATCCACTTACAACAGTGACAATTAAAGCTATGCTAAAAGAAATAGGAATGTGACACTTCCTGATAAAATGTTGGTCAGAGAGGCCTCAAAGACCTCAAAACAATATAGGCTTCTGCCTTTGTTCTTGGTTGCTCTCCAAAAAACTGTCAGTAAGACCCTATTACTGAAGAGGTAACACATATGGATCACCGAACATGGGCAAAATGCATCAACTGGAACTAGTGTGAGAATTTCCTACTTGTTGGATAGCTTACACAGTACCATGTAATATTTAAAAGCTACTGAGGTAGAGAAAGAATTACAGGCTCCATTAACGCATGAGATCTGCAAGTTGCCACAAAAATCACCGTGGTAGCAGGTGACCACCAGTGTAATAGTGGCAAGAATATCAAGGAGACAACCAACAGCTTTCTAATTGAACTCAACTCACTTGTCAAAATGGAGCACATCCCTATTATAGTGAACTAGAACAAGAACCTAAAAAAGAGAAGGAAATAGATCAATAGGGAAAAACAGCCTATGAAGCTAAGGTAGGATGATAGTTCACCAAACTGCTCTGTTTGCTGGGGGATAGAAGGAAACAGGGATAAGTACTAATGTACTTGTAAAACTAGAAAAAACAAATTTTACAAAATCTTGATCTGGACATTCAAATAGACTCTGTAAGCATCAGCCACGGTGTGAAAATGTTTTTCTCAAAAAGTATACATAGGTGCTCTTGAACACATCCTGAAGATGTTCTGGCAGGCACCAAAGCATGAATGAGAGCAACAGAAACATTACAGAGGGGTACACAACAAGAGTGCCACCCACCCCATTATAAGGGTCAGACCATGGTTTCTTTTTATGATAGTAGTGGAGCAAATGAGAGACAAAAGAAAATTATAGAACTAAATGAATGATAACATGTCAAAATAAGTTCTTCTCCATCCATGAAGGTGTTAATGTTAACTGTGAGTAGGTTAATATCAATAACATAAATTTTCTAATAGCATGGATGACAAAATGGATAAAACAATGGTTCAGTATTGGCTAGCTTGATCATGCTCCATGCATCTGTTGTGTTCCATGCAGTCCTTAGGTCTTGTTCTTTGTTTTCTTCTTGTTTCTCACTTTTTATTCATTGATGGTGTCATTTAAGTTGATCAGACATCTTGGCTATTATGAATAATGTTACAGTGAACCGGAAGTGCAGATGTCCTTTCAGTAGCCTGACTTTACTTCCTTCAGACATATGTCCAATGCTGACTACATGGTGATGACCTGTTTGTTTCTGGGACCTTCCCTACTTTGTTGTGTAATAGCTGTAGGAATCACATTCCCGCCAGCACTATGTGAATGTGTAATCCTTTGCCCACAAGTATCACTGATTTTTTTTTGCCTTTTCTTATGTGTAATAGCCATTCTAACTGGGACAAGGTGATATTTCAATTGTGGTTTTTATTTTAGTAGAGTATGGAATGATTTTGATTAAACATCAGCGGTACGTGGCACATCAGGTAACTTGTCCATCACAGGTTTGCAAGAACAAAGCTTGCGTGGCTGATACATTCTTGAATTATGACTGCACGCCGGAGTCCTGCAACAACCATGGTGTAAGTGGGGCTGATGCGGTGCTGTTCTTAGGGAAGCAGATTCTCTCTCTCTCAACCCTCCCCCCATTTCCTCCCTCCATTCCCACAATAAACCGGATTGTTTACCAGTGTTTGGGGGCGGGCATGAACCTAATCCACATGCCATCCAAGGGCACCCCCACTCTCAGGTGTACAACACCACCACGTGGTGATCCCCATCCTCAGATGTGGAACACCATGTGGTGACCCCCACCCTCACACCACCACCATGTGGTGAACCCCATCCTCAGGTGTGGAACACCATGTGGTAACCCCCCTCACAACAACAACATGTGGTGACCCCCATCCTCAGGTGTGGAACACCTATGGTGAACCTCCCTCACACCACCACCATGTGGTGACCCCCACCCTCACACCACCACCATGTGGTGACCCCCATCCTCAGGTGTGGAACACCATGTGGTGACCCCCCTGACAACACCATCATGTGGTGACCCCCCCCTCACAACACCACCATGTGGTGACCCCCATCCTCAGGTGTGGAATACCATGTGGTGACCCCCCTGACAACACCACCATGTGGTGACCCCCCCTCACAACACCACCATGTGGTGATCCCCCACCCTCACAACACCACCATGTGGCGGTGACACCCCCTCACAACAACACCATTTGGTGATCCCCCACCCTCACAACACCACCATGTGGTGACCCCCACCCTCAGGTGTGCAACAACAAGAAACACTGCCACTGTAACCCCAGCTACCTGCCTCCAAACTGTCAAGGGTCAGATGACACCTGGCCTGGAGGGAGTGTGGACAGCGGCAACCAGCGAGCGGAATCCATCCCTGGTAAGCGTTATCATCCCTGGTAAGCATTACCGTACCTGGTAAGTGTTACTGACAAGGGGAAACAAGAACCAAGACATTACTGTGGGCCTGAGGATGGGGTTCAACCCATAGGACCTCAATGGGGAAGCGGAAGGCAACCAAGTTGGAAATTCCAGCTGGACCTCTGATAGGCAGTGAGATGGAGGCATCTGGGTTGTGTGACGCTGTGTTTCAAAACAAGACACAGAGGGAGACAACAAGAAAGCATTGTAACTGACTACATTGAGCAAACAATCTTCTACGCCAGCTTCATGTAGATTGGGTGTGGATGTCAATGAACAAACCACATATGACCATTTATGCTTTACATATATATATACACACACACACATATATATACTTATTATATATATAATGTCAGCGGCAGCCTAGGCAGGAGAATGGAAGGAGTTCCTTCCCTGTGGAGCATGCAAAGACAGAGATAAGAGCTGGTCACAATGGTGAAGTAACCCAGACACAGCAACAGCATGCATTCACAGTGATGCTAGCTTAGCAGTTTTTCTAATGGATACTCTAGGATTTTCAGCTGCCAGCACACAGACTTGGCTCGTGCAAGCCTGTGACGGAGCACTGTTCCTTGAGCCACTCACCAACAGCCTTCCCCATACCAGTTCAACCTGTACCAGTAGTCTATACCCTGCCAGCCACGCGCTGGCCGGCTCCAACACACACACTGACTGAGGTGGTCTTGTGACAGAATTGCAATATGCTCAGATCTTCCATGGGGGAAGAGACAGACAGAGAGAAGCAGAGACAGAGAGACAGGGAGAGACAAAGAAAGACAGAGACAGAGAGAGATGGAGAGACAGAGATAGAAAGAGAGAGAGAGACAGAGAGACAGAGTAAGAACACCTAAGGGCTTAGTTACATCAACCAGTCACTTAATTTTGTTCACAGTTCTGTGGTGCTCAGCTGGGCGGCTGTCTTCTTGTATCTTGGTGTGATCAATTTTCATGCACTATACATGATTTCTAGAAAGATCCGAGGAATGGGAGCTCCAAAACAATTATCCTAAAGCCTGCAGGAGGATTGGAATTCCAGTTCTGCACATTTTATGGCTCAATCATCCATGGATGCTTATATTGTTGGGTGATCTGTACCACATAAAACATGCTTATCGTGGGGCTGGAGAGGTGGCTCAGAGGTTAAGCCTCTGCCTAGAAGGTGGAAGGTCCTGAGTTCCCCCACGTATAGACATTGGGCGGAAGCGGGGGCGGCCTGCATTTCTGATCCTGGTAGGGCGGAGCCTGTGAATCCCGTGGCAGAGTAAACAAGGAGGAGGTGGAGGCAGTCCATGGATGTGGTTTCCGAATTTGTCCGTGGTTCTACACACACACTCATACACACACACACACACACACACACACACACACACACACACACACGCATAATTGAACAAAAATGAAATAAAAATATTAAAAAAACATGCTTTTTTATCGTAAAATAGTTAAGATTGTTATTCTCCTAGTCACCGCGGTGTGCTACGATGCCTTTATTATGTTTCTGGTGATTGCTTGCTAAAGCTTGACATTTCTCTCTCCTAGAAAGGCCCTACATTGAGACAGCTTATCGCTCCAAACCTATCCAGTGGCCATTTTTCCTGATCATTCCTTTCTACATTGTAGTCTGTGTCCTGACTGCTTTGCTGGTAAAAGTTCGTTTCCAGAGGAAAAATTGGAAGACTGAGGACTATTCTAGTGAAGAGTGCGTTGATTCCATATTTACTTTCCTTGCTAGATTATTAAGAGTGCATCACTAGGAGTAAGTCAGACCTGACAGTTATCTTCACATTCTAATTGAGTACTTGATGTATTAAAATTTAACATAATTGGGCTGGAGAGGTGACTCAAGGGTTAAGCCTCTGCTTTGCAGGCAGAAGGTCCTGAGTTCGGATCCTAGTCCCCACGTATAAATGCTGGGCAGAAGCAGGGGCAGCCTGCGTTTCTGGTCCTGGTAGGGCGGAGCCTGTGAATCCCGGGGCAGAGTAAACAAGGAGGAGGTAGAGGCGGTCCATGGTGGTTCCCGAATTCACCTGTGGTTCTACACACACACACACACACACACACACACACACACACACACACACACGATTGAATAATTGAATAATCAATAATTGGCAGTTTTTTTAAGTTAACAATTTCAACCCTATAAAAAATGTGATGGTGTGAAAGGGTCATGGAAAACCTGCTATTTTGCTACTGAAAAAAATTTAAAAAGATAAAATCTTGGATCTCTGTGGGACACAATGAAATGGAAGTGTTTGCCTCCCTACTCTTAGTGCTGATCTTGATATTAAAAATTGTTTAACTGAAAATAAACACACAAGCAGAATTTCCCACAAGACCCGAGACTGGTGGTGCACACCTCTAATCCCAGCCTTTGGAAGACAAAGGCAGGTGACTCAGAAGTTGCGTTTTATGTTACTTACTCTTTAATAGTTCTGTATCCCAAAGAATTTTATATACTGCTTTGGCAAAGGATGAAGAAGTAGTCCAAGAAAGTAGTGTGTTTTCCCTTTTTTGACAGTTTTATCCTTATTGTCTTTTTACAGAAGTTGAAAGACAGTCAGAGGTAGAAAAGGTTTAAAAAAATTAATCTGCCAATAAAACTAAAAGTCATAACTTTTTTTCCTGTCTGCATTTTATTCCTATGCCTTTCATCCTACTTGAGAGTCATAGACTGAATTTTCTCAGAACCTAATTGAATCAGTAGAATCGATAAGACAGTGTAGACATCCCTTGCGAAGAGATCTGCTGGGATGTATTGCAGAAGCCGCTTAATCCAGTCAGTGCCTGCTGTCTTTTAAGACATCATGCTGAAACACTAACGGCAAATGGGGGGAAATGAGCTGGTAAACTCGGTAGAGAAGGAGCAAGGATCAAAAGCAGTCAGCAACACTGTGAATGCCAAAGCACTCCATGACTGTTTTCAGATAGCCTCGCGTCACCCGCCTAAGAAATGATCTTTCTTTTTACCTCTGCAGGCAATTTGAAACTGAAAGTGAACTCAAAGACTAATCTGGACAACAGAGATTCATTGATATCATAGTGAGTTTCAAATATTCCAATGGAAGGAGGAAGGGATGGGGAAAAAAAGGGAGGAAGAAACTATATTAGACATAATAACATAAGCCATGAAAATCACACGGTTCTACACCATGAAAAGGAACTGAAGAATACCCTTGGGGATTATCAGTTCATATTGCTGACATTACTGGTAAAAATTGCATTGTGATTTCTTCATTTAAAAGAATTCCATGTAGGATGAAATGACAGCTCTCTGGGTTGGTGAAGTGCTCATCGTGAAAACAAGAGGACCTGAATTGTATCCCCAGAACCCACACAAAAGATCCAGGCCTGGTGACTTCTTGTTATTCTCAGTGCTGCGGGCACAGAGACAGCAGGTCCCTGTACCTTCTGGCCAGCACCTCACTCACTCCCAGCATCCTAGGAGCAACAGCCCCGCCTGTCCTCTGGCCTCCACATGCACCAGAACAAAAACACACAAACACAATTTCCCATGAGGCTTAATGGTACACACCTGTAATCCCAGCACAGGGAGACAGAGCAGGTGGACCAAAAGTCCAGTCATGCTCAGCTCCATAGGAAGTTCAAGGCTAGCCTGGAGCACATGAACCCTGTCTCAGAAAAAGAAACATTCTTGAGGTATTAGTTTTTATTTGCTTTAAAATATCGTGTGTGTGACGTGTATGAGTAATATGTGATATGTAAATATATGTGTGACGTGTGGTACATGTTTGTACAGTGTATATGTGGTGTGTATGTGGTAATTGTGTGTGATACATGTGATGTGTGTAAGTATATGTGTGTGTGGTATGTTTGTATGTCTGTGATATATGTGTATGTATGTGTATACGTGTGATATGTGTAGTGTATATGTGCATGTGAGTGTGTGCTGCGTATGTGTGTGCAATGTGTGTGTATAGTATGTGAGATTGTGTGTGGGGGATGTGTTACGTGTGATGTGTGTGGTATGTGTGAGTGTATATGTGTATGGTATGTGTGAGTGTGTGTGGTATATGTGATGTGTGTGTGGTATGTGTATGTGTGTGATGTGTGTGTATGGTATGTGTTTGTGTGTGGTATGTGTGGTGTGTGTATGTGTATGGTATGTGTGAGTGTGTGTGTGATGTGTATATGGTATGTGTTGGTGTGTGTGTGTGTATGGTATGTGTAATGTGTGATGTGTGTGTGGTATGTGTGAGTATGTGTGTGATGTGTGTGTATGGTATGTGTTGGTGTGTGTGTGTGGTATGTGTGAGTGTGTATGGTATGTGTGATTTGTGTGTGTGGTATGTGTGAGTGTGTGTGGTAAGTATGTGGTGTGTGATGTGTGAGTGAGGGTGTGGGCATAGGCAGCCATACATCCTGGTGCACACATGAAGTCAGAGCACAACTTTCAGAAGCCGCCCTGTCCTTCCCCTGGCTGAGTCAGGGTCTCTTAATGTGCCACACCCTGCACGCCAGGCACCTCTGCTGTCTCCCCTGCCCATCTCGCCAGAACAGTGTTGGACTCACAGATCTGCCACATCTGGTTTTTTATGTGGGTACCAGAAATCAAACACAGGTCTTTCGGAGTTGCATGAAAAGCTTTTACCCATTGGACTGTCTTGTTGGACCCAGCATTGGGTTTTCAATTACTTTCTTTAACTAGGTTTAATCCTTCAGAATTTGTGGAGTCAAGATATCAGTTTAATGTAAATAACATGCCCCTCTGCCACAAGGCTTTTCTGCAGTCTTGGTGGTATCGGGCGTCATTAACCCAGAAGCACTACGTGTGACCATTTCTCCTTTCTCCTTTCTTCCAGAGCAATCATCTCCAAAGGACAGAAATAAAAACATGGAAAAGAAAGAAATGTGCATTATCTAGTTTCCTGGAAGTCAAACATTGTGTATCATGGTCTCCATCTGACCAGAAATCATATGTCTCCATACTCATGTGCTATACACATATATGTATATAATTCCACAATAATTTATCTGTAAGAAGTGTATGATTCTGAGTTTTATATTACACTTTTTTAGCCTATTGCTGGTAGACAGTAGGCACATATTCTGCCCTCTAGCAAGCAGGATTTGGGAAAGGCCATAATAAATGCCAGGCCATGACTCAAGTCTACTGTGATATTTTAAATTACAATGGACGTGTGGTCTGATGGTTAATAACCAGTCCCAAGATGAGGATCCTGAAGTTGAGATGACAGTCCACAATATGTTGCTTAGAAAAGGTACATTTTCAAGTAGATAAAGATTCATATAGGCCTAGGGAGATGGCTCAGTAGGTGTAAGTGCTACTAAGCCTGCCATCTTGAGTTTGACCTGAAACTCAGCTAAAGACAATCAGTTCTTGCAAGTTGATCTCTGCCCTCCACAGGGCACACAGAAAAACAAAAGCAAAAAATTCTTTGAAAAAGTAACTAGAGGCTGGAGAGATGGCTCAGGGGTTAACTTTGCCTCCCAAACAAAAGGACCAGAGTTCAGATCTGCGATCCCATGTAAAAATGCTGGGCAGAAATGGTAGCATCCTGTACTTCTAGCCCTGAAAGACAGAGTCTGGGAAACTCCAAAGCAAAAAAATAAGGATAATTCCTATATTATTCTTGGGCCTACATGTCTTCTTTGTATCCACATGCATCTACACACATACACACACATGTACACACCCACACCTACATATGCAAAAAAAAAAAAAAAAAAGACGGAGAAGCATACATCCTTGGAATTCTATACCAAAAAAAAAAAAAAAAAAAGCCAGTAGACTTGAACAGAAGCGTCGTGGAGATGTAGAAGAATAGATCATAACTGAGAGGGTCAATCTAACAGGGAAATAAAAGAATACAAACTGTAATGTGCTGTGAGCTTTTTATTTGCAGTAGTTCAAAGATTACATATTATAGGAGCCCAAAGCTATATGATGGGTTACATTAGTCCTTCTTGTATGCTAATATACCTCACACAAATATGCACAAATATGCATACACACACATGCACACTACAAATAATTAAATGAATAAGCCTGTTACTTCAAGATACAGGAATATTTTGAAGGTAGATATGATCAATATTTGCAATGGAAAAAGTCACTATAAGATAAAAGTTAAATTTTTAAAGGAAAAGGATTTTTTTAATTAAAAAACACTTTGTGAAATTGAAGCAGAACTTATGCTATTTTTATTTTATTTTTAATTTAATTGAATTTGTGTGTGTGTGTGTGTGTGTGTGTGTGTGTGTGTGTGTGTACACAACATGGTACTTTGGGAGTGTGTGTGCATATGAAGGTCTAAGGGTTACACCAAGAATCATCCTGGAGTATTCTTCCTTCCTATTGCTTTCTTCTGTGGTTTTCCAGGCTCTGTCTTCCAGGGCCTGAATTACAGGTTGCCGCCATTTCCACCTGGACTTTTTATGTGGGATCTGAACTCGGGTCCTTTTGCTTGTGACGCTTAACCCCTGAGCCATCTCTCCAGCCCAGTATCTTATTTTTGGAGGTAGCCTTGACCAAAAAAGTCATCATAAAACTTCAGATCTGGAGTCAGATCCCCGTGACTCCAACATCACTATCCAGGTTGCTCTCACGTGGACTGGCAAATGCTAACGAGATTTGGAAGAATAACTCAGCCTTCGAAGAGAAGGAAGTCCTGTGGCGGGCTGCAGCTTGGACAAGCCTGAGGATGTTATGCTCACCAACATAAGCCGGATGCAAGAAGACAGGCGCTATCGTGTTCTTCCTGCACAAGGTAGCTGAGGCTTGAGGCAAAATTGTTTAATGAAGTTCAGCACAGCCCTGTGATTTGCAAGCATACACTTGCTCGGGACACATATGAGGGGTTTGTGGGTATGTGTGCATGTGCATGTGTGCGTGTGTTTGTATATGTGTGTGTGTGTGATATACATGCTTGTGTATCTATCTGCCTGTACATGTCTATGCATGTATGTGGGGTAGAGGTAGAGGCAAGAGGTCAACATTGAGTGTCTTCCTCTATTGCTGTCAGGTCAATGGGGGAATAGAATCATGTGACACTGTGTAAGACCCACATGTAAAAGAAGCTAATAAAAGGGAGAGACTTAAGAAAGATGAGTTTATTAGAGTCCAGTGGCCTAGATGACAGTTTAGCCTTAAGGTGGGAGAGCAGCAGAAGAGAAGATAGCTTGAAATCAGAGAGGCCAAGGGAAGCCCCCAGGACAACGAGGTGGGAGGATGTCTGAAGAAAGCCCCTGGGGCTGGGGTGGGGTGGGGTGGGGGTGGGGGAATGTGCTATCTTTTACAGCCTTCAGACAGTGTTGCTAAGGAGTTGCTAGGCAGATAGGACAGGGGATGTGGGGAATAAAAGAGTCTGGTAAACAGAGAGAAAGAGAGAGTGTGTGTGTGTCCCTGTGGAGGACCAAAGGTGACTTAGGGAATCATCCTGGATTGCTTCTACCTCCTTTTTGCTTAGCCTGGTATGTCCTAGGCTCCGCCCCCAGGGCCGGCAGTGCAGGCTGCTTCCATTTCCATCTGTTTTAGCCTGGGACCTGGGGCCTGGGGTCCTAACGCAGGGCCTTCTGTTGTGACTGAGCCATCTCTCCAGCCCCATGTGTCTTTTTTAATTCATGAAGTTCTTGCTACAAACTTCCCTCTTACGAGGACAACAACTTGGTTGCATCCTGTAGATTTGGGTATAATGTTTCCATTTCTCTTTAATTTTCTTGAAAAAAATTATTAGTTTCCATTTAATTTCCATAGATCCATTGTTTATAAAGGAGTGTATTACTTACTTTCCATTACTTTGTAGGAATGCCAAATTTCTTCCTCTTATTAATCTCTAGTTTTACATCACTTATAAAAGATGTTTGGTATTATTCCAATATTTTCAATTTCTTCTCTTTCCATTTTCATGTGTATATATGTAGGAGTACAAGTTCACATTTGTGGGTGCATGTGTGTGCATGCACGTCAAGACCTGAGGTTGATATCAGGAATCATCCTCTGTCTCTCTTCCACCATATTATATAGACAGGGCCTATAATCTAATCCAAAATCCATCAGTAGGGCTGGTCTGGTTAATGGCTTGCGCTGAGATTGCTCCTGAGGCTGGATTTACAGATGGGTTGCCACACTCATCCAGTATTTTATATGGCATCTAGGACTGAAACTCTGGTTCTTTTTGTTTTTGTGACAAGCGTTTTGAAAATTTGAATTATGATAAAATACGTTAATGTTTACCCTCTGACTTAGCTCTTTTTGTGTTGATTATTCTAACAAAATACCTGAAACTGAATATATCTTATCATAAAAAAGCAGTTGTTTAGCTGGCAGCTCTGCAAGCCAATCAGGTAATCACAGTGGGCAAGAATATGGTAGTAGGTTAAATTCGTGGCGGTAGATGGGAGAAAGAAGAAGGGACAGGGAAAGAGAGGGAAGGAGAGACAGGAAGAAGGAAAAGGTAAGAGAGGGCATGGGAAAGGACAAGAAGAGAGAGAGGATGTAGAAATGATGCCCCTGCGGGAACTAATCCACTCCTGTGAGACCTAATTCACCTCAGGAGATCGCCATGCGTCCCTTCACAAAGCTGGCTGGGACAGCGACTTCTCACTGGGGCAAGCTCACCTCTTGAGGACACCGACCCCTTTCAATCCTCTCTCACTGCTGACCAGGCTTCATGCACCCAAGTCCTTGGGGGACAATTACATCCAACCATGAGTTCTTGAGTGACAATTTCATTCAACCATGGTGCCACCTTCTCTTCTCACATGCAGCAAATGCATTCATGCATTTCCACTCAGCGTGCCTCCCCGAACAGAATGTCCAAACAGCAGTTTCCTGCCCCCAACCCCCCACACCCCCAGCTTTGTCAGCCCATTTCGAGCTGTCTGTGAACCCAGCTATTCTAGGTTCCTTCTATGAACTGAGCCACGCCGCATTTATTTGTCTTTTTTTTGGGGGGGGGTAATTGGCTCACTTTCTTTTACATGTTTTCACGGTTCATCCATGCAGGAGGGGTAGGAATGTCTCTCCTCTTAAAGGCTGGATAGAAGCCATCGTGTGTACTGACCATGTCATGCGCATCCATTCATCCACAGATGGATCCTTGATCACAAGCTTCTCTCAAGGGCCCCCACGCAGTGAGTCCCGTCATGGCAGAAGCAGTGGAATTTTCTTCTTTGCTTAGCTAACAGTCACTGAGAGTTACATGACCAGGGTCAGGCATGTGACAGAGTAGGGATATTGACCAACACTTGTTTGATTCTAAAGCCCACGTGCTGTCGGCAAAGCCAGGCCGTGAGAGATGTGGACTTTATCCCGTGGCTGTGGGACCCAAGGAGAGAGTGGGGGAAAACATGATAAGCTCTATGTCCCCAGTGGAAACGTCACTTTGAGGCAGCAGATGCTCAGGGAGCCCTCAAAAAGGGCAGAACTTCTGCCTCAAAGGCTGTTACAGCCATTGTGGGAAAATCAGGGCATCATTGTTCTCATTGCAGCTGGCCTTGGTTTGTCATAGGCGTTCGGGAGATGGTTTGCTTCTATGGGCAAAGCTCTCCAGCAGAAAAATGTTAGGCACTCAGATTAGTGGCCACAGAGAGGCACTGAGAAGACAGACAGGGACAGACAGAGCCCGGCAAGGACACGCCCACCCCCAGGGCTTGCTGCCGGCCTGCCTGCTCTCCTCTCACCCAAGAAACCAGGGGGCAAAAGTGGCTTCTTATCCCCAGGAGCCCACCTTCTCGCCTGCAGAAGGATGGTCCCCTGAGATAGCTTTTGAACCACTGATAGCTTCGACTGGAAACTAAGCTGAGGTGACCCACACCTCCTTTCTGTCCTGCTCCCCCCAGTCAGTTGTTTGGGGGTGACTCAAGGCTCCCCCTATGAAGGAGGATTCCACCTGCACAGTTCCTCTCTGGCTGTCATTACCAGAGCGAGGCTTAGAGATGCCCAAAGGAAGATTCCATCCAGCGGCAGCTCGTCCTTGAGCCCTCGGCCCTCAGAAGTCGGCTCCGACTCCCCAGGAGAAGGCGTGGGTGATTTCAGCATGGCTGCTCCAGTTCTGGACTCTTCCCATGTTTAATGTCCTTCCTTGGCCTGGGGACAGCTCTGAGCCCTCAGGAACGCTGTGTGCTACCTCCCAACACTGGTTCCGCCTGATTCCCACTTAACACTATGCATGTATTTGGATCTCTTTGGGGAAGAGTAGGCTCTGCATGCGTGCCTGCGTGCGTGCGTGTGCGTGCGTGCGTGTGTGATCACATAGCACTAAAGGCAAATTTTAAACAAGTCAGCCAACTTCTAAGGACTTAACCACAGGAGAAACTAAGGAACAGAGAGCTAATGTAGGAAAGTAATTGTGAGTGGCGGACAAGGGAGAGGAGCCCCCGCATCTGCGTGTTTCTTTCCCCCTCACAGCAGCGATCTTTCTTTTTCCCTACTTCCATTTTTGTTGCCTGATGAATTTTGCTATTTGATAATTTCATGCATGTGTGTAATACATTCAGAACTCTGTCTTTTCTTATTTCCCTGCCCTCCCCCGGCAACCCCCCCTTCCCCACAAGTCTTTCTTAACCTCTGGAACACCTGCTCCTTCAGGGCAGCTGACCATGAGATATATAACTTGTTCCCTAGAGCTGGATTTTTTTGGGGGGGGGTTGTTTGTTTTTCCTTATAAAGTGATTTCCTTATAAAATGATTACCATTTTCAAAGAAGAAAAAAAAGAGAAGGGAAGAAGGAAGGGAGAGAGAAAAAAGAGAGAGAAAGAAAGTGTTACAGTATATCTGCATGTTGCTGGTAAAATCACCATCAAACAGCTTAAGGGAACAAGGGTTTTATTTTCTCTTAGATTCCTGGTTACAGTTGTTTGTCCATCTTAGCAGGAGAGCTCATACCAGCACCAGGGCCAAGGGAACTGGTCACAACATCTCTACATAACGGCTGAGAGAGGGACGATCCTTACTTGCCAGACCAGCATGTCTGTACACAAGGATGCCAACTTCCTCAACCAGCTCTCTGTATTTTATTCATCTGTTCAGGCCTAATCCCACCCACCATGGGCTATGTTTGCCCCATCAGCTAGACAATCTCCTGCAGGTTTGTTCTGGGCTTCATTCAACTACAAATGTGTCCATAGCTCAAGCCCTCAATCATCAAGTTGACACCTGTACATAACCATGACAGAAAGGAAGGAAGAAATAGAAAGAACGAGAGAGAGAGAGAGGGGAGAGAGAGAAAGAGAGAGAAAGAAAGAAAGAAAGAGAAATGAGAGAGAGAATGATCTTTTAAATAAGAAAGTATGAAGAAATAATGTCCATATGTGAATGTATGCATATTTCATATTTCATATGTGAATGTCGGCAATTTTAAATGCAAACTGAATCACATTGCCTTTTCATTTAATAGACATTAGACAGTTTTCATATCAGTGCATGCAGATTATCTCATTCTTTTCCAAGGCCATGTCATATTTCATGATAGAGACAGACTGTGATTTCTTGAGCTCATCTTCTGCTGAGGGAGGTTCTTTCAGTGACATTTCGTGGGTGAAGTATGTGTGTCTGAAGCACCCAGGCGGCCTGCCCTCCTCGCCGGGCTTTCGCTGTTAAAAACTTCAAGTTTTGTACCTTCCTGGCAGAAACTCTTGTTATTTCTTCATACTTTCTTCAATCGTTATGACTCTTTCAGAATGAGAAGAACTGAATACCGGGAGCTTGGAATCTGGCGGCTCACAGTCAGTCTTGTTATTCATGATCCACCTTGAACTTAAACTGTCTCGATTCTTGAAAAGTTTGGTCAGCCAGATGGCTGTCCAACTCAGGGTTGCTGTGATTAGCAGGAATCAGCCGGGTGTCAGCAGGATTGTAGGGCAGCAATGGAGCACCTGGGTCCTGCACAACCTCTAAGCCTGATACTCCATCTGTCCCTCTTTGACTGGACAAACCCACGGGCATTCACACCCCCAACCATAGCTGAGAATCATGGGCTTAAAGGGGCTGGGGGTGGAGTGGGGTGGGGGCCTCTAACCACTAGTGTCTTGAACCTCAAAACCAATCACCAACCTGTGTCTTCTGCTCTTTCCCAAGACCTCTGCCTCAAAGTTTCAGAGACGCATGGTGAAACCTTTCCAAGGTGGACAGAGGCCCTGGAGTAGTGCTGTCAGCCCCGCCCACCCATCGGTACTTCCCTGCTGACCTGATGCTGAGGGAAGGACAGCAGAGCTCGTGCCTGGTTAAGCTGCAGTGTAACCTGAAAGGCTGTCTTTGCTGTCCTGGTTACGAGATAAGGCATGCCATCCAGTGCCTGCTCAGACCCAGTCCAAGTCCTGGGAAGAAAGAAGAGAGGATTCAAAGGAGGCATTCCACTGGGTGAGGAGGACTAGGGAGGGAAGATCTTCCTGGGGGGGGGGGCAGTCCCAGTGTCCCAGGCTGGTCTCTTCTGGGGTTCTCCTACCCATGGCAAAGCCTGAAGGTTCCGTGAGGCTGAGACAGAGTGCTGTCTTCTCTCTGGAGTAGCTGAATGAATCATTGGGGGTGACTGAGGGCCAGTTGAATTGATGTCCAGGTGCTTCTACAGCCATTGCCTCCCCTCACCCCCCAACACACACTGTGGTCAGCACATCCTAGAGTGACCGCATACCCAATAGTAAGCCCCCAGGTTGGAATCCTGCCCTTTCCTCACTCGTTTCCCCACTGCCCATGTCATGGGCCATACCACATCTTGAGGGGGACAGGCTAGTGTCCTGTGGATGCTGTGACAGAAAACAGATGACTACAAGCTCAGGGGCTAAAGAGGGCAGGAACTTGTTCCCTGTGGTTCTGGAGGCTCAGAGTCCAAAGAAAAGCAACCTGGGAAGTTAGTTCCTTCTAGAGACCCCCCCCCCAGCAGTCCTGGGATCCCCAGGGCTTTGTTCTAGTGACTCAGTAATAGCTTCGGCTGCCTTCCATTAGCCTGCAGGGGCGGCGCTGAGTAAAGCAGAGCAGGTTCTGTCACCTCTCGGCTCATCACCAGAATGAACTTGCTGGGTTGATGGCCACAAGCAGTGGGAGCAGAAACATCAGAGCCCCCAACCACAGGATCCACAGGCATGCACACTCCAACCACAGGGTCCACAGGCATGCACACTCCCAACCACAGGGTCCACAGGCATGCACACTCCAACCACAGGGTCCACAGGCATGCACACTCCCAACCACAGGGTCCACAGGCATGCACACCCTCAACCACAGGGTCCACAGGCATGCACACCCCCAACCACAGGATCCACAGGCATGCACACCCTCAACCACAGGGTCCACAGGCATGCACACCCCCAACCACAGGGTCCATGGACATACACACCCCCAACCACAGGGTCCACAGGCATGCACACCCCCAATCACAGGGTCCACAGGCATGCACACCCCCAATCACAGGGTCCACAGGCATGCACACTCCCAACCACAGGATCCACGGGCATGCACACCTCAACCACAGGGTCCCGGGCATGCACACCCCAACCACAGGATCCACGGGCATGCACACCTCATCCACAGGATCCACGGGCATGCACACCAGTCTTCGTTTCACATTCCTTCTGCCTTTCTCCCTTTCTTTCCTTTTCTCCTTCCCGTCCACCCACTGCATGGATTCTGGAAACCCATTATGACCTTGTGAAAATAGAAAAGAGACAGACAGGGTCGTTAGGGGATCAGACCAGAACTAAGCTGTCATAGTTAGACACAGTTAGACAGTTGAGGGTTTGAGTCTGGGCACATTTGTGGAGAATTAGTGGTTGGGTTAAGTTCAGAGCAAACCTGCAGGAGAATGTTTAGCTGATGGGGAAGGCCCAGATAGGTGGGATTAGGCCCTGGAATAAAATACAGAGAGCTGGTAGAGAGAGTTTGCATCCTTGTTTATACTTGGCCAGACATGCTGGTCTGGCAAGTAAGGATCGTCCCTCTCTCAGCCATTACATAAAGATGGTGTGGCCACTTTCTTCGGCCTGGTGTTGGTGCTTGCTCTCCTGTCAAGCTGGACTACAGACTGTATCTGGACTATCAGCAAAAAAATAAACCCCTTGCTCCCTTAAGCCATTTGATGGTCATTTATCAGCAACCATGCAAGCTAATTGCAACATAAGCCATGCTGGTACAATCTGATAACGTTAACTGTAATTCTGATCGCCAGGACATGGCATAGGCATGGTAACTGGTATGGTAAGAAGTGGGCAGTGTCTCATTTCATCCTTATAAAAGCCCCATTTCACAGATGGCAACACTGAGGCCCTGGAGAACTAGTTAGTGGGTGTTAGCACTGGGACTTGAACCCACGTGTGTTGGATTCTAAAAGGCACAGATTTTAAAGGGGCGCAGAAGGAGCAGCCCTTCTCCAGCTGGGCAGAGAGGACATCTTTCCCTGTTGTGCACTGTGTGGGAACAGCACTGCTTTTGTAAGCTAGAGTCTAAGCCACAGCTGGCACACACCCAGCGCGTGGCACCCTTATCGTCTCTCCTCTCTGACCCCCACCTTTCTCATCCTCCCTGTCGGTGCTGGACTTTCATGTGGGCGGACAGATTTGTTTACCTCTGGGCTTGCTTTGATTTGTACCAACTCTTGGCAGCTGCTTGCTCTTCTAAAGAGAGCAAACCCCGATTAGGGCCTTTGCAGGTGTCTCTCCACCAAGGCTGAAACGCACCCCTGAACTCATGACCAGCCGCTCCTTCTGCTGGAGAAGGCTCCATAAATAAGCATCATGAGCAAGGGTGACCGCGGACTGAGCAGGTCTCATTGATCACTTGTGATCTACATCCTCCCGTGGCTATTTCTCTCCTTGATATTCATCATGCTACAGAAGCTTCCATTGATTCTCCACTGTAATTGAATCTTATAAAACGGCAAGCTTGCAATTTACAGGCCAATGTGGGGGCAGGGAGATGATCAATATCGCCCCTCCTTCCCTATCCCCAGCATTCAGAGCTCTCAAGGGGAGAGGGATGCAGAGTCTAACAGGGTGACTTCTCAAAGCACCCAAGAACAGGGTCGGGGACAACTTTGTATTCACACACATGACATGTCCTCCATAGGCCTGAGCGTCAAAGGTCTTGTTCCTCAAGATGGCGGTCAGTGGGAGGTGGTGGGAACTGGAAGAGACATGGGTTAGTGGGACATCTGGTCACTGGGGATGTGCCTTTTTGAAGGAGCTAGTATGATCCTTTCCCCCTCCACTCCCCGGCTCACCTTGACCTTCTAGTCACGAAGTAAAGTGACCTGATGTGCTACACATGTCCACCATCATGTGCTGAGTCATAGGTCAAAAGCAGAGGGCCAATCGATCATGATCTCCAATTTCCAAAACTGTGAGCCAAAATAAACCTTCTCTCTTTTTAAGTTGCTTGCCTTGTGTATTTGTTATAGTGATAGAAAGCTAACACCACATAGCTCTGGGATGGTCTGTCCTGTTTGGGAACAAATGCCCCATCTCTTCTCTTAGGCCAGGGCCAGCTGCAGATGTTACCAAGGAAAACTTAAAAAAAAAAAAATCTCTGCCCAGGAGGTAGAGAGAACCATCTTCTGACCCTTCCAATAGCCAAAGCTCCTGTATCAAAGGAAGGGTAACAGAGGAGGGGTCCAACTGAATCAAAGCAGTACCTATCGTGGGAGCATTAAGTATAGTATAGTAGAGTATAGTAGAGTATAGTATAGTATAGTACAGTGTAGTATAGTATAGTATAGAGACCTAAAGACTCTGTTTATGTTGAGGTTCAAAATAGAACAAATGTGGTGAGGGAAATGGATGGGTCTGACCTCATGCAGTAACCAAAGAAGGGGAATCCAGAAGGTCTGGCTCGTCAGAGTCTCTGTCGACACAAGAATCACAGCCCTAACCTCAAAGAGGACTAGAGATAGTTTCCTTTAGAGCCAGTTATGAGTGACCGTGGCTGCGGAATACGGGTTCATGGACCGACAGTTTCATGAAGTTGTATAATTATAGAACAAAGAAAACCTTAAATCAAGAGTCCTTTCAAATCAGAAACACCAGGTAGGTGTGGGGGTCTCAGCCATGGGTCTCAGAAGAGGCAATCTGACCACGTTTTTAGCCTCTTGATCATGGGAGCTAGGGAAGGAAGAAGTGGTGTGCCAACACAATCCCAAGGGGTCCACCTGTGGGCTCTAAGAATCGTGAGGAAGTTAAGTCAGATGCGGAGGGCAAGGAGCAGCTATTCACGGGCTGCAGATAGTTCCAGGATCAGCTGTAATTCTGCTCTGGACTGGCAACATTCTGCCTCTCCAAGGTCATTGAAGGTCTATTTAGCTCATCAACTAATTGTCAATGAAGCATCTTTCCAGGAACTTTCTTGGATGTTTCCTAGGTGTTTCTGAGAGACCATCCTCCGTCCCGGGTTAGGCAGGATCTTCTGGACTTGGGATCCTCCAGGGAGAACTTTTTGGTGCTATGGTTTTCTTTGGATCAGAAGAGTTCTTGTTTCTATAGCTGCCTTGGGGAAAGGAATTGTGGGTTTTGTGACTGACTTGGGGGAAGAAAACCAGGCCAGGAAACCAGAGGCAAGTAAGTACAGGTCAGAGGGTCTTTTGCTGCGGAACCTTCCAGATCTGAACTCCCATAGTATAAGCACACACACCCCACATCATGGGTATGGAGATCAGAAGACAACTTTTGGAAGTCAGTTCTCTCCTTCTATTCTGTGGGCTCTGAGATGCAGACAGACATCTAGCCAACCCTAAACTTACTTTCTAGTCTAGTTTTCTAGTCTAATTTTTTTTAAAAAAACTTTGGGCTCAGGGGTTAAAACTCTGCATCACAAGCAGAAGGACTTGAGTTCAGATCATAGGTCTCATGTAAAAATGCCAGGCAGAAATGGTACAATCTGCACTTCCAGCCCTAGTGGGCGGAGCCTGGGAAATCCCAGAGCAAAATAAGTGCCCTCTGATACACACACACACGCACACACACACACACACACACACGCACACGCACACGCACACATACACACACATGCACAATTGAATAAATAATAAAAAAATAAAAAAACTTTATTTAGCGTGTGTGCGTGTGCGTGTGCGTGTGTGTGTGTATGTAGAATCATGGGTGAATTCGAGAACCACCATGGACGCCTCCACCTCCTCCTTGCCCCGGGATTCACAGGCTCCGCCCTAACAGGACTAGAAACGCAGGTTCCCCCCCCCAGCTTCCATCCGGCGTCTACATGTGGGGTCTAGGATCTGAACTCAGGACCTTCCACCTGCAAGGCAGAGGCTTAACCCCTGAGCCACCTCTCCAGCCCCTAAATAAAGTTTTTTTTAAAAAAAATTTATTTTTAAAAGTTTGTGGGTTAGAACTTGAGTTCTTTTTCTGAGAGTAATTTCCCGAACATTGGTTCCAAAGCACAGTTAGGGCCAAACACATCACCCTGAGTGTGGTGGCTTGAGATGAGTCCAGACTTCAAAGACTGAATCAATTCTTTGTTTGTTTAAACTATTCAAAGAAAGGGAGATTCTGGGAAGTGCCCACAGGGTGGTATTAAATTAGCATCCGCTGGCTTTAAGGGGGGTATTTGCTCAGTTTCACCCGCAGGCCTAGATTCAGATGGAAATCAGCCCTACATGTGTAGGATACTGGAGGGAGACCCCTTCTTCCGTATCCTGAGTGCCAGGGAACTTTAAACACCCCCAGGGCACTGTGGGAAGAAACAGCTAATGATGTAGGACAAGTGGGACATTATTCACAAGTCACCCAAGCGGCTGGGGTCAGAGCCCGCTCCCTGACACACTAGATTTGGCTTAATTGTCCTTAGTCGTATAATTAAAGAGACAAGTGAGAGTGAAAAGCTGAGAAAGGCGCTCATTCAATGTGGTTACATTGGGAAGAAGAACAAAGAGGTCCGGTGAGCCTCCTGCGTCCAATAAAAAAAGTTTAGCCAACCTCGGGGTCTTGGCATGAGGTTTGGGTTTAGAGGGCACGAGGTTTCCATCGCTTAGCAGTCTCAGCTGAGGTGTGGCCCTGTCCAACACTGACCTGTCCTCCTGCCAGCTCTTGGCTTCTGGTCAATCTGGAGTCCTGCTTTCTCTGTTTGCGTTTCTTCCAACAAGCTCTCAGTGCTAAGCACAGTTGCCATGTTGTAAAGTCTCCACGGTAGCCACGGTCATTTTGTGAAGACCACACCTTCAGTGGTCACTTCCCTAGTAACTCCTACGCCACTCCTTAGCAATGGAGACTGTGAAAGAGTGTGACCCCTGCCCAAGGTCTCTCTTCTCTTCCCCTCCAATCACTCAGGTTCCTGTGCCTGCCCCTGCTCCTTCCTCCTGCCAGACTGTCTTGGAGACTTTCAGACCTGCTGCTCTCAAATCTGTTCTAACACTGCCCCGCCTAAGCTAAACTATGGCTCCCTGGGCCACCAGGCCTCATCTTTAAATAGACTCCTGTTTCTTAAGTCTCTCCCTCCTGTCAATTTCTCTTTATTCATAGACCTCCACGAGATGCCCACACGGGGTAGGAATCGCTCACAACTCCTTTCTCCTCCTTGATACGGAGTTTTGATCTCCTGGATCAGCCTATCAAAATGTGGTGAATTCTCTGGGGTCTATATGTGTCCAGGTTCTTGTGCTTGGGAGCCAAAGACTGAAACCAGACCACCCATAGAGGATTAAGGCAGAGTTTACGAGAGGAGAGAAAGAAGGGAACTTATAGAGGTGAATTCACAAGGGGCAAGAGAGCCTTAGAGAACTCACAGACTCCAGACATGGAATCCAAGAGGGGCAAGGGGAATGAAAGGAATTCATGGACTCCAGGCATGGAACCCCTTGCGAGCAAGCGAGCTAGAAAGGAATTCATAGAAATGCAGGCTGTCAGGGCCAAGGGAGTCAAAGATAGCTGCCAAAATCAGGGTTATTTACGGTTTTAGGCAGACCCAGGAAAAGCAGCTTTTCCTCATCGGTTAGCTCCAGTTTCTGCACCCTGATTGGAGCTCTTGGTCCTCTACATCTCATCTGTTCATATTGGGGCCCAACCCAGTTGATCTTGTAACCGACCTCCTGGGCTTATCTACCAGGGAGAACTAATCTCCATATCCTGTCATTAACAGAGGATGGGGGGAAAGTGGTGACTTTATCTCTGAAGGATTAGAGTCAGTTCCTCCACATCAGTAGGGTGTGTTCCTTCAGGGTAATCCCAGCCCTAGGGATGAGCTTCAAAGACCTTCAGAGATAGTCCCAGCCTGGCTGCTAAAACAGCCCAATGCTGACCTCCTAAATCAAGATTGAGTGAGATCTCATGAGACAAGTTCTTCCAGCAAATCGCTGCGTCTTCAGCCTTTCTTTTTTCCCAACAGGAGACTTCTGGAACACTTCCTACTTCTTCAGGACCCATGGTTTCAAGGGTTTGATAGCCAGCAAGAGGGGCCGAAGGTTCTCTCTTTAGAATAGCTTTGCTCCTGGTCTGACGGTTATACACACACCACAATACATGAACTATCCTTCAACATGGGCATGCGGAGAGTACGGGTGTCTCATTATGAAGTGTGAATGGCGGGCAAAGGTTTTTATTCTCCTCGATCAAGAAGAACATCAACATTGATTTTACTGTCAACAGATGCTTGAAATCATCAAGACCCAGCAGTTTTTGGACAAGCTGAATTCTTGAAGCAGGAAGAAATAAACCTTTGTCCTCCATTACAAATGATGGCAACCCAGATTGGATTAAGTAATATTCACTATTTTTTGCTGACTTTTATTTCTTCCATGTCATTTTACTTTTCAGTGAAAGAAATTTATGCCACTCTGAGCGGCTCTTGTTAGGCTGGGAGTACCCCACCACAGAACTGATACGGGCTCTGTTATCTCCTGGCTGTGCTTGCCAAATGATATGGGGGTCCTCTGGGGTCTTTATGTCTCCAGGTTCTTATGTTTGGGAGTCGAAGACTGAAACCAAAACACACATAGAGGATTAAGGCAGAATTTAGTAGAAAGTGAATCTATGAGGGGCCAGAGAGCCCTGGAGAACTCATGCACTCCAGGCATGGAGTACCATGAGGGGCAAGGTCACCAAAGTTGGCTGCCAGGTCAGGGTTATTTACAGGCTTAGGCAGATGGAGGGGGAGGGGGTGCCAGGGTGGAGGGGATGGCTTTTCCTCATTGGTTAGCTCCAGTTTCTGCAAACCTAATTGGAGCTTTTGGTCCTCTGACATCTCATTGGTCTGCACACACGTGTACCCACACGCACACACAGCAACTTGGGGAGTTGTCAGCTCTTGAGACAAACGCCCATGAGCCTCTGATCCCCTTAGCAGGACTTCTTGCATGCGGAGTTGACACCACTTCCTGTCCCTCCCTGCAGCCCAGCTGTTTTCCCCCAGAACCTTGAGCAGTCGGTGAAGCTCCAACCAGAGTTGGCCAAGCAAGCAGGATCCACTGACAACATGCTCCATGACTTTGATTTTTTTTTTTTTTAGCGTGTGCATGTGTCTGTTTCTCTGTCTCTCCATCTGCCTTTCTGTCTGTCTTTGTGAACCAACTTCCCAGCCATGCTCAGAGACTCTTTGATAGGTTTGCTGCATGAGTGTGCATAGGGTGCCAGGTCTGTGCCAGGTGTTAGATTGGCAGGGGGATAGAGATAGAAATGAGATGTCCTGAGATTCCTGCTACCAACAGCCTCACCATCAGGGAGAGATACAAGTGTTTGCCCCCTTTGAGGCATGGATCTTGTCTCTGGGAAGGTGTTCACATATAGCCACCGGAACCTTGTTTGGTGTTGGGAACCAGGCCAGACTGCTCCCATTTTACTGAAGAGCAGGCAGAGGTTCACAGAGTTGAGCTGGCAGGCATGGTCTGTGCTGAGGCCTTGACCTCACTCAGGAAGAGCGCTGGAAGAGGACACACCTGGGCTGCCCCCCACACCCTGCTACTATCAGTGGGAGCAACTGGTCTGACCATCACTGAACCCCCACACCCAGGGACCTGGCTTCAGCTGGCAGCCTGCCACATGAGCCCTTTCCCCTGCCCCTCTCAAGTTAGGGACCTGGGAAGTCTCTGGACTAAGCCCCCCAACCACTTCTCACCCTAAGCCTCATTGACTCACAGTATTTAGAACCCAGTCCTGAGGCTAGAGGGTCCCCTAACTCCCGAGAGGTGGGCTTGAAGCTTGACAGAAACTTCTGGGGGATGGAGGTGGGTGGGGGGCAGAAAAGTCTACTTTGCACCATCTGGCCTGGAGGGGCTCCCAGACAGGGGTGGGGCCAAGCTGCTGTTTGTACGATGGTCTCCACCCTGCGGGGGGAGGAGCTTCCCACTGTTGACCCGCCTTTGCCCCAGCCCTTGGGTGGTGCACTAGCATTCAGCCCGGGGACCAGCAGCCTTCGGGATCCTGCGCCCACTGCCTGGCTTTGTTCCTGAAGAAAGTGGGAGTCAGCCATTGACCGCTGGAGCCATGGTGAGCGGGGCGAGGGGTGTGGCCCTTCAATCCTACTGCCAGGTCTGGGAAGGCAAAATCAGGCTAAGGTGGAGCGGTGGGGGAGGCTATGGGACCCTCTTGAAGTGAATTTGGGGAAATGGGGAAATGTTGGGGTATTGGAAATCATGTGGGAAAGGAAGGCATCGGCTACACTGACTGCTTCGATAGAATGCTGTGCGAGATTGGGGAAGTCCCTTTACCTCTCTGAGCCTTGGTTTGAGCAGCTGCAAACTGGAGTGGTGTCACCTAGTCAGCCATGTTTGTAAGGTACAGAGAAGATACGACGGACAGGAGAACCCAGCACGGTGCCCCCAGCCTGTGGAGGTCAGCAAAGGCTGGAGAACAGAACCATGTCACGGGAAGGTGCCCCCCTTCCCTGCTGGAGAAGGAGGCGGGGAATGACGTGGGGCCAGTCCCCTCAGCCGCCCCGGCTAGCTCTTGCAGTCCCCTCTGACGGTCCTGCTTGGCTGCAGTGTTTGCTTCAGGGCCTCAGTGGGGTACCCCAAGTAGGAACGGTCCTGAGCCCTGATTTCTCAAGGACTCCTCCCTTGATCTTGATTTTGTCCAGCTGTCTTAGCCTTGGAATGGGCAGAATTTTCCACCAGTCTGCCCACCTGATCAAGGGGAGCAGCAAGGCAACACCAGGAGAGAGAGAGAGAGAGAGAGAGAGAGAGAGAGAGCCTGTGCACATGTGTATTTGTGTACGTATGTGTGACTGTGTGAGAGGGAGTGTATGTATTGTGCGTGTGTGTTTGTGTGTGTGCACACACGCATATGTACAGGTATGTATGTGCACGTATGTATTTGTGTGTATATTTATGTGTCTGTCTGTCTGCCTGCCTTTCTGCCTGCCCATCTGTCTGCTTGTCTGTCTATCTGCCTGCTGGTCTGTCTGCCTGCTTGCCTGCCTGTCGGTCTGTCTGTCTGTCTGCCTGCGGCTTCAGAGCTCCCAGTACTGTTTGATCTTCCCAGTGACCTGACCTGAGAGCAGAGGATGTGGAGGGCAGCTGAGGGTCGGTGTGTGGCCCTGACCTTCTCTCTCTGATGGGGGGATGGAGGGCCCAGGGGTTGGAATGAGGGGAGGCTGGCTGCTGAGATCTTGCTTTCTTGCTGGTCAGGTCCACGGGCACAAAGGCTTCCAGTTCCAGAACTGGGCGAAGACGTATGGCTGCTCTCCGGAGATGTACTACCAGCCCACATCCGTGGAGGAGGTCAGAGAGGTGGGTCTGCCGGGGCCCACGACCAGCACTGACCCCAACGTCCCAGGAAAAAGGCTCGGTCTCAAGTCATCCTTGGGAACACGAGTGAGAGTGGTAGGAATTGATCCAGGAGGGGACGAGGATATCAAGATCCAAGTTGAGTTATTCACATTGGTATTTATCCCAAAATCATAAAATAGCACAGTTCAAAAAAGGTTTTTTTTTATTTGCAGAATAGTTAAGCCCACACTGAGAACAGGTTATACACTGTGAAACTATAAGTTCCAAGTACAGTTAATTATAAACTGTAGTCAGAGTCTGCAGTCCTGTAGCAGTCTCACTGTTCTGCAGATCTGCAGGTAACATGCCTCAGTGGTCTTAAAACAATCAAAAAAAGAACAGGCGGGAAAACATCTTGGCCCAGAAAGGGTCCTGAGCTGGGCCATGTGACAGCCTGAGCCCATTACTGAGCGAAAGTAAGGAGAAGGCATCAATCATCTCTCACAGAGTGGGGGAGAGGTCACCTCAGATGGGATCATGTCATCCAGCTTCAAGAGAGGAGGTCCTAGACCTTGGCATCCTCTACACACGACCAGCCCTGACCCTAGAGTGGAGGCAGGAGATGGGCTAAGAGCTCACCCCAGCCACAGACGGCTGATCTAGCCTCAGCCGAGTGAAGTTGGCTAGATGCACATCTCCTGCTCCCTCTTCCCCCAGCTCCAGGTCCTCCGAGAGTGGCCTCTGATGTCCCACGTCCGCCTCAAACCTGCACAGCAGCGCACACCCGTCCCCACACCTCTGCCCTGAGCTATACACACTCCCTTGTGGACACATGTCACACCCACACCAGAGATGGTTTTCTGAGAAGATTGGGGTCACTGGGAAAGGTGCCGTGCTAGAAGTGGGCAGAAGGCCCTGTGAGGTGTGGAAGAGGCTGAGGGGCAGCTGGAGGCTGGGAGGGGAATGACTTGCATGGATCAGCGGTGGCCGCTGGAAGGCTGGGGCTACTGGAGGGAGGGAAGCCTGCTTGAAGCTGCTACAGTAACCAGTCTGCAAAGACTGGCCCTGACCTTTGCAGGTGGCTGGGACTCTTAGGAACTAACTGGGCGAGGTTGTCACAGGCTGTCTCTGCCCAGAGGCTGGCAGGAACCAGTGAAAACACAAACAGGTTGTGTGGCATAAACCTTGTAAGATGGAGGTTCTTACTGAGACAAGGGTGTCTGAGCAAGGCCATAACCAGGTGCACTGAGGTGGCCTCGGGCACGTGTTCGCCAATCCGTCTTATAGGACACACAGACACTGATGCTGTTCTTTAGGAGCTGTTCCTGCAGCAGAGGAGGCAGTGTGGAGGGTGGGGGTGGGGTCAGGAAGACAAGATGAGCCTCCTGGGCCTTATCTGTACAGCACTGGGGAGCCCTTGGAAGGTTTTGTGTGGCTGCGAAATGCAGTTTTCAGAACGCGTCAAGCGGAGGGCGGAAGTGTAGCTTGGTGGCTGCACAGCGTGTGTCTAACATGCATGAAGTCCTGGTGGCTTCCATCCCCAGCACCACATTAACCGGGTGAGGGTCGCGCATCTCTGATCCTAGCAATGGGGAGACAGAAGCAAGAGGACCGGGGTTCAAGGTCACTCAGCTACATAAGGAGTTTGAGGTCGACCTGGATGCGTAAGACTCTGTCTCAAAATAAGGCTTCAAACTGGTGGAAGTGAAGGAATGAAAGCCGGCAGCTGCTGGTGGAGAAACCAGAGTTACCTGGCCCTCCCCACACCTCCACTCACCTCTCAGCCCAGGAGACTCTGCGTGGCACACTCGCGCCCCCTGCAGGTCAGGCAGAGACTCTGCAGGCCCTCTGGCTTCCTCTCTGAGCCAGGCCTTGTCTTGTCTTGTCTTGGCAGGTGTTGGCCTTGGCACGGCAGCAGAACAAGCGGGTGAAGGTGGTGGGTGGCGGCCACTCACCCTCGGACATCGCCTGCACCGATGGCTTCATGATCCACATGGGAAAGATGAACCGGATTCTTCAGGTACCGGCATCCTGGGCCTCCATCTGCAGTTTGCCCGCTCGCTTGACAGTCTCAGCCTCTGTCCCAGACCCTCGGGCAAATGACCCCAGAATGACCCGCTGATTCCTGGCCTCTGCTGAACCTGTCTCCCCTGAGTCTTCTCTTGGCTAGTTCAGGATGCTTTGTAGATTTGCCGTGCCCCCTTGTGGCCACAGAAAGAACTGTCATGTTTCCCACCATTACTACCGGCCACCCACCTACCCACTCTTCTTCCTGAAACAGGCGTGGTAAATCAGGCCCCCAAAGGTAGATTTCACAAGGACTAACCCAAAAGGTCTAGAAAATGACCCTGAGCTAGGTTTGCAAGTGGAAAAGAAGATAAAGATCAGAGAAGGCAGTGACTTGTCTGGGGTCACACAGTAAACAGCAGCAAAGATGGTTCCAGATGCAGGACCGACACCAAACTCCCTGCTGAATTACCATCCATCTAGCTCAGCCAGCACCTGCTGCTGGGCAGCAACTCAGGATTCTGTAGAGCTCTGCTCCAGTTAGGACTTCCGTTCTGGCCTGCTGTGAGTTCCACCACATAACCCCCTAATGCCTCTTCCACCCCTCCAGCTGACCAGGATCCAGGTTTCTCTCTGCTGTCCCCTTCTTTGCTCAGTCTGATGCAAACATTGACCATCGCAGTAATCAGCTCTGATTGCTAATTAGTGAGGACTCGGCTCCAGAGCTCGGGTCAGCGGATGCACACGTCCTTGACTGGCAGACAGAAGTGAATGCTCATCTCCGTTCTGTCACTGACATTTTGTTTCTGTAGTCTTGAACACGTGACGTCAAGTCCCTGGATCTCAGTGTAGGCTATGGGAAATACAGACTCTTCCTGATATCGGGGTAGCCGAGGGGGTCCTCGGATTACAGCACCCTGTCTTCGTGATAGACAGCAAGTCATGTCACACTCTCTCCCTTCCCATTCTTTGCCTTTGTTTAAGTCTCGCAAATAAGAGCACGTGCGGCCTTTGCCCCACCCCATAGCAAGGCTGCTGCATTACACCCTCTTCCCCTGGCCATTCTGGGCAGCTGTGCCTGGAAGTCACGCCCTTCCAGAAACTGGATGCAGGGACATGTGGGTGACGGAGTCCCCATCCCAGATCTACCAAGTGGCCCCAGGCAAAGCTCTTTTTTCCCTGAGCCTATTTCCTTCAGCCATGACTCATTCTTCAAGGGCTGGGGGAGGAGAGTGCAGCTCAGTAGTGGTGTGTGTGCCTAGCATGGGCATAACTCTGAGTTCGATCCCCAGAACTGCGAAAATTGATTGACTATGTGAGATGGTCTCCAAAGAGCCTTTGTATGCACCTGGAGTGTTGGCACTTAGGAGGAGGAGGCAGGAGGATATCAAGTTTGAGTCCAGCCTGGGCTACATGGTAACACCCTCTCTTTAAAAAAAAACAAAAAACTCCAAATCCCCAATATTCTCAGGTTTGGAACTTCTTCAGGCAGTGAGGGGCTTCAAGCTGACCACTGGCCACCATCTGGGATAGCCACCTTCGTATTCTGGAGAGCCTGGCTACGGCTCAGGACTGGGCAAGGTCCACCCCTCCCAGCCCCTTCTGGCTCTTGCAGGTGGACAAGGAGAAGAAGCAGGTGACGGTGGAGGCCGGCATCCTCCTGGCTGACCTGCACACGCAGCTGGACAGGCACGGCCTGGCCCTGTCCAAGTAAGAGCCAAGCTTCTGGCCCCAACTGGACCACAGCTTCTTTCCCCACTCAGGGCTTTGCCCCCATCTCCAGAATCTGATGAGATCCAGACAGTCACAGTTCTTAGGGTGCACCCCTTCCTGTCTCCCCTGTTGGGGTGGGTCAGTCTTCTCAGCCATCCATTACTGGTGTGCTAGATTCAGAGGGGTTATAGACAGAGCATACGGCTGTAGTTGAGGGAGAAGATATTGGTGGTTGAAGAAAGGTGCCTGGTGGGCTGTAGAAGCCGAACACCAAGGTGGGCAGGCCTCCCCTCAGACTCACCTATCTCCCACCAACTCATCTGATGGACCACAGAGATCAAGAAACCATGGCCCACAGAGAAGACCTGGCAGCAAGCCAGGCCAGTGTGGGTGTGGGGTAGAGTGACGTACCAAACAGAAACAGGGGGGGGTCATTGTTCTGAGAAGCCTCACTGGTCTCTGATGTCCCTCTCACTCCCCCATGACCTCAGCCTGGGAGCGGTGTCTGACGTGACGGCGGGCGGCGTCATCGGGTCCGGAACACACAACACAGGGATCAAGCACGGCATCCTGGCTACCCAGGTGAGCCCCTCTGCACTACAGGCAGTGACCATCCAGGTGAGCCCCCCTGCACCCATGGGCAGTGACGATCTAGGTGAGTCCCCCTGCACCCATGGTGCAGCCCCAAGTAGACCTCAGAGACTCAGCAGGTGCCTCCCAAGGTCACCATCTCCTTTTCTAAATCCCATCCCATCAGTCCACAGAGCTCAGACTTGTCAATGCTCCAACTGTCCAAAGGCCCCCCCACCTCCACCTTCCAAGCCCCCCCACCTCCCTGCCCCCACAGGCTCTCTGATACCACACAGCAGGGGCAAGAGGCACCATCCCCATGGATCGGTGACCAAGACCTGCAGGAGCTGAACTAACTAGAGCAGCAAGCGCAGGTGGGGTCGGGTCAGGCCCAAGACAGCAGAGTCTGCCTGACCTTGATCAGGAAGAATTTCCTAAACTTGACTTGCCAGTTGTCCAGTCTGAGAACTGATTAAGACCAGCAGTTTGGGACTCAAAACCTGGATCACAACCTAGATCCAGCACTCACAGGGACAGCATGTGCTGGCAGGTCACCAGTCTTGGGGATAGTGCTGTTAGTGCCCTCAGTTAAAAGGAAGAGTAGCCCATGCCACATGGAGGGTGAAGTCAGCATGCAAAGGCCAGCCTTTCACAATGCACATGACTCTCATCACCCACTCCCTGGAAGCCCACTCGAGCAGATCTGGAAGCCCAGGGAAGCACATGCTGCCTCATTTTTCATGTTATACTGATGGAAAATACATTATTCACTTTTTGCCACTGTGACAAAATACCTGAGGAGGTCATTCTGAAGGAGGAAAGGTTCATTTCAGGTCAGGTTTCTAGAGGTTTCCACTGGCTGCATTGTTTTTAAAGCTGGTGGCCAGGCAGAAACATCATGGCGGGAGAGTAAAGCTGCTCGCTGCACAGCAGCCAGGAAGCAGAGAGAGTGAGAAAGGAAGGGGCCCAGGGACGAGATCTATCTTTCAGGGTGCTCCCCCTGGTGCTGTGCTTCCTCCAGTGAGTCCCAAGCTATTTCCACAAACCCCGTGAAATTACAAATCCATTGTGGGTTGACCCACGGATGAGGTTAGACCTGTGTTGATCGCGTCTCCTGTCCATCAAGACTTTCACCCATGAGCCTTTGGGGGAACGAGCCAAAGCACAGCACAGGAAGCCAGAGGAAGGAACAGCGTTGGCCTCTGCTTGCAGCGGGTGATGAGGTACCTGCTTGGCATGGCCTCTCGTTCCATCCTCACCAGCCTTCTGGGGCGGCTACTGCCACTGTCATTCCCAGGTCAGACACCCCCCCGCATGGAGCGCCTGCCCCTCATAAGGCTTTGGACCCTTTGCGGCATCCACAGGCCTCCAGGCTATGGGTCGTCCACAGTCCTTGTGACCCTCTTCCTCAGCTGGCCACCGTGCCCTGTTTCTGCCAGTTTCTCTCATCGCAATTAGTTCAGCTGCCACTGTCCCCTCGCCCTGTGCCACCAACCTCCAACTACACATGTCACAAGCAATTTCCATCCAAATTAGCAATTAGCAGAGCGTGGAGAAGGACTTCAATGGCCATGAAAATTGTTTTCCTCTGAAAGTGGGGACCACAGGGATTGATGCTAGAGGTCACTATCCATTACTGATGAGGGGCTCCAGTGCTGCAAAGACCCCAAAGTTTCCAGTGGGGTGCAGCTGGGTGGGAGGATGCGGCTCCTCAAGGGAGGGAGGGTCTGATGGAGGCGTAGCCTCTGGCTGGGTGTTACTCAGGAGGAGAATTCAATATGTCTGCAGGCATCCTGCTAGGGGCATGTGGAAATAGGGGAGCTGGCCCACCCCACGGCACGGGCATGCTCATTTTGCCTTGCCATGCATCTGTCTCCAGGAGCTCTGGGCTCTCTACAGACCACACCTCTTCCAAGCAGGGGAGGCTTACTGCCTCCTGACTGAGGCCACAGAGTGAGGAAGGACAAGCCAAGTCAGCAGGGTCCCATGGGACGATGGGTCGCCCTCTGTAAAGGGGCTGCTGGTGCCTATCTAGACAGACCCTCCCTTTCTTTCCCCATACCCATTTCTTTGTCCACCCCCAGACTTCCCTCTCAGGTGGTGATAGCAGACCTGACTAGGAAGTCCCACGTGGCCAGCACTCCCAGGGGAGTGGCCCTGCCTGACCTCCACCCTAAGGACTAGCCAGGAGGCGGAGCAGTAGTAGCTGAATGGGCTGCACCCTGTGACAGCTCTTTCACTGCCTAGGTTGTGGCGCTGACTCTGCTGACGGCCGATGGGACCGTTCTGGAATGTTCCGCATCCAGCAACGCAGACATATTCCAGGCCGCACGGGTTCATTTGGGCTGCCTTGGCGTCATCCTCACCGTGACCATCCAGTGCGTGCCTCAGTTCCACCTGCAGGAGACATCCTTCCCCTCAACCTTGAAGGAGGTACTGGTCCTTTGGACCCTCTGAACAAGGGGGACCCTTACAAATGAGATCTTGGCCAGAACCCAGGTGGCTGGCAAAGCCAGGAATATCTGACATATAGGCACTAAAGGAGGTTGGGTAGAGTTGCCAGGAGCAGGTGTGGACTGTCCACTGCCACAAGACACTGACTCCCAGCTGCCCTGAGGGAAGGACGGGCCAGGATTCCCTGTAGTGTGGAAATACCGTGGCCTTAAGGTTTAGTCCCCAGCACCAGCTTGTTCAAAGCCTCTGTCTCCAAGCATGATTGCATTCAAAGGAGCTGGAGACAAGGCTTCGGCACAGGAATTTGGGGGACACAGTTCAGCCATGACAGAGGTCTTCAAGCCTCTTGGGTGACTGATCATGAGACTACTGATCCCCCGGGGAGAGAAGGCTTGGTGAATAGAGTTGGGGGGGTTGCGATCAGGCCTTTGGGAGAAAGACGATGTAAAGGGGCCATCAAGGAGAGGAGACAGAGGGGCCAATCAGACAGGAATGGGGAGAGTGAAGGGAGGGTTCCAGAAGCAATGGATGCTGGGTGTCCATCAAGTGACTAACCATTGATTTCGTCAGGCCCTGATAGCCAGTCACCTCTAGAGACACCCCGGAGGTGGGCTTTCCTAATCTAGCCATTTCTCCATCTACTTAAGATCAGTTTGGACGATTGAACTCAGCCACCTGACTCCCCTTTCCTCTCGTGCCAGGTCCTCGACAACCTGGACAACCACTTGAAGAAATCAGAGTATTTCCGTTTCCTCTGGTTTCCGCACAGTGAGCATGTCAGCATCATCTACCAGGACCACACGAACAAGGTAGCTGCTGCATGTGCCCAGCCTTGCGCAGACAGCGCCCCAGAGCAGGGGGCTGCTGGCCGCCAGCCTGTGGCCCGCCCATCCTCACCACACCCACAGGCCTAACAACCGACCTCCCAGGGTGGCTGACACTTGGAAAGAAGCAAGCCAGGCACAGGCAGGAGAAAGACGGAAGGTGGCCAAATTAGGCCCAGTGTGTTCAAGAGATGGCCTCCGTATCTGGGTAGGGCAGAAGTAGGGTTAGAGGAGAGAGTTCTAGACAGCCACGCTCCAGCAAAGAAACCTCATGCACCCCTCTGCCCTGGTGACATCCCATCTCTCTACCTCCAGCTGTTCAGACTAACAATTTCATGCTGCTCCTCTCCCCACCCCCCCTGTCCTTAGCAAACAGGAGGCTTCCCAGCAGAGAAGCAATGACTATTGATAGCAACCTGAATCTCCTACGCATAATAGAATGGTAGGTTCATAGTCACGTGGCCCATAGGATCTAGAGAGGTGGGATAGATGGTATCTCTGTCTTATGAAAAATAACAGAGAGAGAAAGAGAGACAGTCATGATGTGAGAAGAGTCAGTGGACATTTTGGCTCTTATTTCTGTGGAGAAGCAAGCTTTCTGTTCTGGAGGATGTGGAGGTGGGGGGATCTTACCTCTATCTCCCAAACTTAAGGCCGCTCCGAGACACATCTTCCTGTAAGGCAGCATGGGCAAGTCGGAAGCTGCCGTTGCTCACTAATGATGAACCCCTCCCTCCCAGGCCCCATCCTCTTCCTCTAGCTGGTTTTGGGACTATGCCATTGGATTCTACTTGCTGGAGTTCTTGCTGTGGACCAGGTAGGAATGCCATGGGGCCCCTGTCTGCCATCTGCCGTGTGCTACCAGGGATGCTGCCCATTAGAAGCATGGCACATATGCTGGCTCTGACCCTGGCAGCTGGTCTGTCTCCTGGGCCTAGGACTATGACCCCCCTCCTCCAACTGCACACATGACTCACTTGGAGGGCTTGGGGTTCATGTGAAGGGCAATGAAAGGTATTAGAAAGATTTGAAGTTTTTATTTTAATGTCATCCTAGCCTGTGAACCAGGGAGGGGCGGCACGAAGCGAGCAATACACTGGTGAAATGATGACAGCAGAGTTGGGGAAAGTGGGTGGCAAGACGATGGATTCTGCGTATGCTAGATGCACTTTCATTGCTGTCACAAAATACCTGCCACGATCTGCTTACAGGAGGAAAGGGTTATTTTGGCTCAAGATTTTCAGAGGTTTCTGTCCATGGTCGTTTGTTCCTTGTGGTGGGTCTGAGGCTCACGATGGAGAAGATGTAGTGGAACAGAGTGGCTTACCTCATGGTGGCCAGGAAGCAGAAAGAGAGAAAGGAAGGACAGGACAGATTTAAGTTACACCCCCAGTGAGAACTTTCTTCACCCACGCCCTGCCTCTAGTCTAGCCCATGCATCTGTGAACTCATCCGTGATTAACTGATAAAGCTGGTACCCTTGTGATCCAGTCACCTCTCAAAAGCCAGCTGAGAACTGAGCCTTTGGGGGGGGGTGCAGAAGAACACTTCATGTCCAAGCCACGCCCCCAACTGTCTCTGGAAGGTGGAAGTGTCCCGCCCAAGAACGATCTCATGGGGGGAGAGCTGAATTTATGTGGACAGGCTTCTCCCCCCACCCCCATTCCCCACAGTGAGCCCTGAACCTGCCCTCCAGCCCCCCTGAGCTGAAGGTCTGCCGGCTTCCTCCAGGCTGCCTTTCCCGTGTTGCTCACAGCCCACACCTGAGGTTCTCCGGCCTGAACATGCACGAGGCAAGCCTCACATGAAACCTTACAGGCTCACCTGCCTTTCTGGGCCTGCGAGCCTTGAGCGCAGTGTCGCCAGGAGCCTGGGCGCGGACGTCAGGCAGACCTGACGGGACGCGTGCCCTCGAAGCCTAGGCATCAGCCTTTCTCCACTGCCCTCCTTCTAGGCAGATGCCACGGGTGCTGGGTCCCACTGTACCACCCGGGCAATGCTGACTTGGCATTAGCTGGGCATTAGCTTTCTAATGTATCTACAGTAAATGTTTAGTACTTTTATAAGCAGGGAGAGGAACTTGTGCCCCATGTGTGCCTGTGCATGTGCGCCACCGTGCATGTGCGCCACTGTACATGTGTCCTCATGTGCATAAATAGGTGTACATCTGTATGGATGTTTGCATGCATGTGTGTATGCATGGATGTGCATACACATGTGTATTGTGTGTGTGTGTGTAGATGTACGGATGTCATATATGTGTGTGTACATATGTATGTGTATGAATGTGTGGATGTTCAGTGTTGTACATGTATGTCTATGTATGCATTGTATGTGTACATGTATATGTGGATATATGCATATGGTATATTAATGTGTACACACATGCATTTGTAGATGTGTGGGTGTTTCATGTGCATGTAGGCATCTGTATGTGCTTGTGAACGCACATATGTGTATTGTGTGCACATAAATGCATGGATATTCATGTGCCTATGTTCACTCACTGTGTATGTCTGTGTAGACTTTAAAACTTCATTTATTTATTTTGTGCGCATACATATGTGTATGTGTCAGAAGGCCCTATATGTCCCTGTGGAGGTCTAAGGGGAACTTCAGGAATCATCTTGGATTGCTTCTACCTCCTTTTTACTTTGCTCTGGGATTTCCCAAGCTCCACCCACTAGGGCTGGAGATGTAGGCCATCCTCCGTTCCAACTAATGTTTTTTCTATGTGGGACCTGGGATCTGAACTCAGTACCTTCTGCTTGGGAAGCAGAGTCTTAACCCCTGAGCCATCTCTCCAGCCCCATGCACAGACTTTAAAGACCAGGACTTGGTGAATTGTCCAGAATGTAGTCAGGCGGCAGTCCTATGCTGGGCCAGCTTCCATTTGTAATTCCCGGTGTGGCTCCAGTGTCTGTGGTCAGGGTCATGACCCCCATTGGCCACTGGATCTTGACCATGTGCTCAAGGCCTCCTCCCAGCGTGTGGGAGGAGAGCAGGTGCTGGAGTCAAAACTCCACTTGTTCCTGCCCAGACAGCTAGTGGGTTCTGGGGACAAAGGCCTGAGTGACAGCGCCACATGAGTCACAGGGCGCTGAGAAGAGGAAATGGTTGGTGGGTGGATGGAGGAACATAGCAGTGCTGTCCCTACTTGGTCAACATGTGACTAGTGGACGAGGGACCTAATCTGGCGTGCAAGGAGCTTTGAGTTAGATAAGCACCAAAGACCACTGAGGGCCAGAAGTGTGTCAGGCACAAGGCCTAGTCTGGGAGGAACTCAGGCCATGCCTGCATACAGCTGGTGCACAATAAATGCTGGCCCGTGCCCTCTCTGCGCTGCCCTCTACAGCACCTTCCTGCCGTGCCTGGTGGGCTGGATGAACCGCTTCTTCTTCTGGCTGCTGTTCAACCACAAGAAGGAGAACAGCAACGTCAGTCACAAGATCTTCACCTATGAGTGTCGCTTCAAGCAGCATGTCCAAGACTGGGCCATCCCCAGGTAGGGCCGCTCCTGGGGTTGCCATGGGGACAGGATGCTCCGGGGCAGTGAGCCCTTGTTGTCTGCATGCCTCCCAGGGAGACCGAGGTCCATGGGCTGGTGGAACCCTGGGGGAGGTCCTGTGTACCCCGAGGTCTGGATCCTGCCCCTTGGCTGAATGCAGAGAGAAGACTAAGGAGGCTTTGCTGGAACTGAAGGCCACGCTGGAGGCCAACCCCAAAATTGTGGCCCACTACCCCGTGGAGGTGCGCTTCACCCGAGGAGATGACATCCTGCTGAGCCCCTGCTTCCAGAGGGACAGCTGCTACATGAACATCATCATGTACAGGTGACAGGTCACAGCTGGGCCGGGCAGGTAAACGTCAGGTACAGGCCGCAGCTCGTTGCAGGGAAGCCGTGCTAACAGGGCTCCACCAGTCTTTCAAGGCCAGAGCTGGGCCACCTCCCCAGACTGACTTCACTGGTCCTGGCAGCTGGGAACGTCTCTTGTTTCTTTGAGTTCCTAAGACACTTCCTCCCTGTAGACTCTGTGACAGATACCACTGAAATCTATTATGTTACCATGACATTAAGATTGCTAAGAGTCCATAGTAACTAAGTACCTGCCAGTCTTGAGGTCTTGGAACCAACAACACATTCTCGCTCCGGTCTCCGAATCTGTAGATAATTCTGACAGCCTGGAATGCTGTGTTAGTGTTAGAAGGGCCCAAGGCCTGATTAGACTGTGGGAGAGAGGATCAGAACTGATGTTTGCTTAGCCTGATAGTTCTGCCAGGCATCAGCTGAGCCATGCCCGTGGCCAGCTTCTCTTTGCCCTCAGTGGTCAGGGTGAGGCGCCTGGAGGAGTCAGCCCTGCTGAGATCGTCCCCTACCAAACCCCACTTCCAGGCCTTCATCTCGAAGTGCTTCCAGCTTTGCCAAAGAGTGGCATCCCTCTTACCACCCCAATTCTACCCATATGACCTCCTCTCACATGTAGGACCCCCACACACACACTACTGCGAGGTCCAGCACACTCCTGAGGGGTCCTGAAGAGCCACAGAAGAGTTTCCAAAAGAGTCACCAAAGGGCCGGTGTGGTGAGGGTCGCCTATCTGTGCATCTGCCCGCTCCCTCCCCCCTCATGAATTCAAGTTCCGAAGTGAAGGTGCTGTCCTGGGTGCATCTGAACAAGTTTATTGGAACTGTTAGTGATGAATTCAAATCTCTGGGGTCAGTCAGTCTGGATTGGGTCAGTGGCTGGACAGAAAGACAGCCCGAGGTCACTTGCTGGGTTACACAGCCATGTGTTCCAGACATGGGGGTGAACTGGAAAGGCCAGGGAGTGTGCGTGACTTCTGCATCGCTCACACATGCTAGTCGATGAGGCACATGTGATGTGATGATAAACGCGTCATCAGCAAGTTCACAGTTGCTGATGATAAACACCATCCAGTGGCCTGACCCAGACCTAGATGCAAGGCCTCCATACATCCAGCTGTAGGTGCTACCTGCCACTCCAAGCTCCCCCACCTCAGCTCCACGATACTGTAGGCAACTGCGCACGTGCTAAGTATCCATGCATCCAATGCAGACAAATGGAAAGGAGACCACAAAAACTGTTGTTGGCCAGGTTAAACTCACAGTAACAGCCAAGCACTGATTGGATAACACACAGAGGCTCTCCTTGGGGATGAGCCATGGGTAGAATTCTTTGGGTGCTCTTTTCAGACACAGCGGACCTGGTCTCCAGTCTTGTGTCAGCTGGGGCAAACCAAGATGGTGCCTGACAGTTGGGGTGCCGAGGGGGGACAGCAGGGGCTGGGTCTCACCTCCTTCTGCCTTCCCACCGCAGACCCTATGGCAAGGATGTGCCACGGCTGGACTACTGGATGGCTTATGAGAATATCATGAAGAAGTGCGGGGGTAGACCCCACTGGGCCAAGGTAAGCAGAACATGCCCTCAGATGGTTCTACCTCACCGGAGGCTGGGAAGCTGCTCTGTTCCTCAGTGGCTCCAACTGACCTGCAGAAATAGGTCCCTGAACGTCTCTCTCTCGCACCCCACGCCCTCCTGTGCTCAGGTTCTAGTCAACCAGGTATCAGAGGGATGTCTACTGTTTCACTGTCTGCTTCATGAGAAGCCTGTGGGCAGATAAGGCTGGCATCAGCAAAGCCATTTAGCAGATAGGAGTGTGAAGACCACTGTCCAGTGGTGCGACCAGAGTTCCTCATGGTCTCTGCAAGGAACACTGGAAACAGTGTTTGCTCCTTTCTGTTTGAGGGCTCTGCCTCATGTGCATGTGCGTTTGGGAAGAGCAGAGTCATGCACAAGGTGCCTGGCCTGCAGCCCCAGCCCACAGCCCGCCCAGCTTGACCAACTGACTCTGGAGACTCAGCCTCATTGCTTCTGGTTGTTCCCACAGGCTCACAACTGCACCAGGAAGGACTTCGAAAAAATGTACCCCGCTTTTCCAAAGTTCTGCGCCATCCGAGAAAAGCTGGACCCCACTGGCATGTTCCTAAATTCCTACCTAGAGAAGGTGTTCTACTGAGGCGCGCTGCCCCCAGAGTCTCTTCTGCTGAAGCCTGGGTGGGGTCCCAGCCTGTGCTAGCCCAGTAGGGATGGACCTCCCTTCCATACCCACAGCAATGAGCTGGGCTCTGGGCTCTGCCTCAGCTCCCCCAGTAGGAGATGGCCTGGCACCCCAATGCGCCTGCCTGCCCATGAGTTCCCGTCCCCACATGACCTCACCAGATTCTGGGTGCCCTCACACATCATTTGTCTAGGTGAGGGATGTAGTTGCTCCTGGTATCTGCCCGCCAGCTGCATGTAGATGTGAGATCCCCAAAAGGAAAAGAGCTTCTTGGTTCCCTGCCACCATCTTTGGCCAGAACCATTGGCAAAGATTTGGGCTTAGTGCTAACATGAACCGAGCTCTGCTTCCTTTCAGGGGACTGCCCGCCAGTCCTGGGCATGTCTCCTTCCAGGTGGGTCCACCAGGCCCTCTGACTGCCATGGCCTGACCCTCACGATCTCTCTGCAACGGGTGGTTAGGCCTGGGACTCCCCTTAATAAAAACCAATGGCTGATTCATCGCACATTCCCTTCCCTCCTCCTCAAGCCAGTGCCCTGGAGTGAGGATTACTGCTTCTCTGCCTTCCCCTGGGGGGAGGGGGCGCATTCTTCAGCTTCCTTTTTTAGTTTTTTTACATTTCTTTACTTACCTTGCGTGGGTGAGTGCAGCGTGTCATGTGTGCAGGTCGGATGACCTTTCCTTAAGCTGCCTTTGTCAGATGTTCCATCGTAGCAACAAGGAAAGCAACTGTGCAGTCCCATGGCATGCGGACTGCGACGTGTTGTTTATGCATTCATTTCCCAATGGACCCTTTGCTAGGAAGGAGGGTCCACAAATACCTCATAAGACCCTGCTTAGTGCTTGCTAGTCCCCTCTGGAGTCGTATTATGTCATTTTGCTTTCCTGCCACAGAGCATGAGTGTTCCAGTCCTCCCACTGTTCATTTTCTGCTTTTAAAACTTCAGTTATAGTTGTCCTTGACTTGTTCTGTGCGTGCAATGGGACTGCATTAGTTACTCTTCTCATTGCTATGACAAAATGCCTGAGGAAAGCAACAGGAAATGCATGGCTCACGGTTCAACAGTTTATGGCCCATTAAGGTGGAGACGGCAAAGTGGAAGGAGTAGGGGGGGTCAGCTGGTCACATGGCATCCACAATCAGGAGGAAGAAAGAGATGAACACTGGTGGTCAGCATGCCTTCTCTTTGTTTTTCAATCTAAGCCCCCAGAGCATAGAATGGTGTCATGCATACTCAGGGTGGCTCTTCCAACCTTAATTCAGTCTCTTTAGAGACACCAGGCTTTCTAGGTGATTCTAAATCCCATCAAATTAACGTCAAGATTAACCATCAGGAACATTTCTCAGTCTTTGACAGGAAAGAAACTCTGGCACTTGCTGTCGTTAAAGGTGCAGATTTGGCGTCTAGAAGGCACCCACTGAGATTTCTAGTTTGTCTGTTAGAGAACAATGAATTGGACCAAGGACACATAGATAGTGATAGAAACAGAGATGACTCATTAGCAAGAAAACAAGTCACTCCTGGGGGGGGATGGGAAAGGATGATGCTTCAAAGTCTGGTGAGTTGTGATCCTTCGCTTATTGCTTGCACAGTTTTGACCTTCTCCCGAATTTGTGTGCCGTGCATGGGCTTTATGCATTCCTACACATGTCTTGTCCCTTGCATGTAATCCTGCTGGGAGAAGTTTTCAAGTCTTTCTGCCAGCTACCTTCTCTCACATATTCGTCTCAATCTCTGCCCCTTCCACCCCCCAGTCACACAACGTGAATGGGTCCCAAGGGTATTGTGCTAAGTGAATATGAGTAGTTCTAAAAGGATCAATTCTGTTAGATTGCATCTAAAACAAGTATCTGGAGTGGTCAGGTCCACAGAGACAATGCAGAACAGACGCTCCCACGGGTCTGGGGATGCAGCCATGGAAAGCCATAGTGTAGCATAAGGAGGACCAAGATCCACGTTCTGGAGATAGATGGACTGGTGGTGATGGCAACTGCAGCAAGACCATCTGCCAATGACATGCTACTTTTTAACCTAGTTTTTAAAAAATGACATTATATTCTAGTAAGGAAACATGAGATATGCCCAGCATGCTAAATAACACATGGGAGAATGTGTCATGGTACTGGGGAACCAGCATGGTTGCAAAAACCTTGTGGGCCCCCTGGGCTGGAGATCCTAGAGGGGAGCTTGGTCAGGAAGCCTAGGCTAGATCCCTGACAGGTCCTGCAGCGGGACCAGCTAAGTAGTGTCAGGGCCGAGACACAGCACAAGTGCAAGACCCCTGGAGAAACGCCACTGAGGATCTCACGTCATGGAGGCGCGTGCCCATGATCGCAGCACTGAGACAGGAGGATCTTAAAGCCACTGTGAGCAACTCGGCAAAACTCTGTCTCCAAAGAAACAAGGAAACAAATAAGTCAGTAAAAGACTTTAAGCAAGTGACAGCAAAGGACTAGCTCCAGAAAGAGTTCCTCTGATCGCCCAGGACAGCCTGCTTGGAAGCGTGGTACGAAGGAGAGAGCTGGCTGCATGCACCATCCTCCAGTGGTACCAAGCTACTTAGTCGCGCACTCCTCCCATGCTGTAGGCATCGTTAGCTTCTCTATCAACTGACTTTAAGCAAAAGAAATTACCATCTGTCATGCAGGTGGGGCCTGTGCAATCAGGTGAAAGCCTTTGTATCAATTTCTTCCCTCTGGAGGAAGTAATTTGGCCCTGGCATGTATCTAAGGATACACACTAATGCCAATCTGCACTTTCAGCATTCAGGACTGCCCTAAAGATATAGTAGGGTCCATGAACTCACAGGAGCCCGTGCCTGGAAATGAACCTCTATTTACATACTTTGTCATAGTTAGATGCAGGTGTCAACTTGAAGGTTGAGGGTTTGTGCTCTGGGCACATTTGTAGACAGTTGAGTTCAGCCCCAAGCAAGCCTGCAAAAGATTGCTGATTGACAGAGAAGACTCAATCCATGGTGAGCAGGTGTAACGGTTACTTTTAACTATTGCTGTGAGATAACACCCAAAGTCAAATAACTTAAGGGAGAAAAGGAAATTTATTCATCTTAACGATTCCAGAGGGGAGAAACGGTCTTTCATGGTGGAGGTGACATGGCTGGTGGCTGAAGCTGGTGGCAGGCTACATCACTGCAGACATCCAGTAAGTTACTGGATGACAGCTGAAGGCTGGAGGATTCCTGGAGAATCTCTCTTCTTCTCAGTCTTCTGCTCTGTGGTTCCTTTTATCTGGTCCACTACTGAGAGGTTCCAATAAGATGTAGAGAGGTTCCCATCCGATCTAGGGTTGGTCTTTGTATTGTAAATGTATTAATCCAGATAATCTCTTCAAGTGGTCTCAGCTGATCTTAGTTAATGCCAGGTGTGTCAAGTTGACACCCAGGATTAACTATCACAGCAGGATTACTCCCTGAGCAGATAAATAAGATGGAGGAAACTGGTTGAGTAAGTTGGCATCTTGGTCAAACATGCTGGTCTGGTAAGTGAGGATTATTCCTCTCTTAGCTGTTGTGTGGAGATGGTGTGGCCAGTCAGTTCCCTAGGCCCTTGGTATTGGTGTGAGCTCTCCTGCCAAACTGTAGCCAGAGCCGTAACCAGAAAACTCATATGCTAGAATAAAACCCTTTGTTCCTTAAGCCATTTGATCATGCATCTATTGGCAGCCACGCAGGCAAACTACTACAGATACATGTGTTGGTTATTGTTCTCCAGAGTACCTTGACTAATATGTCAGGAAAGAAATAGATTCATACAGCCAATAAAAGGGAAAGAACAACAGGTTAAGCTGGAGCCTTTGGAAATAGGGTGCCACTTTCCCCATCCTTGCCCTTCTGTAGAAAAGAAAACCCAGGCTCAAAGAAGTAAAACACTTGCCCGGTATCACCCAAGCTTGCAAAATGAGGAGGAAATGAGAAAGGATACAGAGGGGAAGAGGCCAGAGGCTGATGCAGCCGCAGAACTGTACCATAGAGGTCAGCATGTGACTGTGACCATCTGGACAGTGAAGGAACAAGACCACCCTGAGCCACCTGGGAGAGACAGGACTTCCCCTGGGCTTCACCATAAGAGCATCTTCATGCCGTCAGTCTTGAAGACTGTCCTTCCCATCATGCATCTGATGATGCAGAAAGGAAAATCAACCCTATTCTGGAATTCCCCCACACCCTCACTTAACCCATGAGTAACCCTCTTTCATCTAATTTCCTTATAAAGGGAGCTATCCAAATCCCAGTGATAATACACTCTTAAGGAGTCCATTTTTCATGTGTACCTGTGCCTTTAAGTCTCTCTCTCTCTCTCTCTCTCTCTCTTTCTCTCTCTCTCTAGACACCCCCCACCCCCCACACACACTTCAGTCAATGCATCCTCTTTGGACATAAATCCTCCACTTTACTGAATAAACCCCTTTGCTTCTTGATAAATGCCAACCCGGCTTTCTGTTGACTCACCCTGACATTCTTTTCTGCAGTGTAAGTGAAAATCCTGGCTGCACCTGAGGGGTGGTCTGGGGAGAGCTCCTCAAACTGCATATCTGACCATGACAGAGCTGCTGCTTCTACTGCTGGAGGCAAGTCCTGTGTTCTAAAAACCTTACATCTTAATTCTTCAACTCAATGAAAATTTGTATTTTGTTCTAGAAGTATAGATGGTGTACATAGACTCACAGCTACACTCCAATTCACAGGTAACAATATCTTATAATTTTGTATTTCAATGCTATAATCAACACTGACCCAAACAACTTGGGGGGATAAGGAGATTGTATCCAGGTTTACACATACAGGTCACAGGTCATTGTGGCAGGAGAATTCATGCCAGCATCAAGTGTCAAGGGAACTGAACACAGCATGTCATCCATGAGAGCAGAGGGTAGGGACGAGTGCTGTATTCAAACTTACCATCGCACCCATCTCTGCCTTATCCGCTTGTCCAGGGAATGGTCCTGCCCCAATGGACAGTTCTTCCTGCTTCAATAAATACAATTAAGGCAATCTACAAGCTAGCATGGAGCCCCGCTTTAGAGGTGTGTCCGTAGCCCCACCCCGTAGTGTTGAGTTGACAGCTGGGACTAACAGGCATAGACAGGAAAGGAAGAGTTATTGACTCGAGTCTAGAACCCTGAGGTTCAACAAGGCATCAGCAACCAGAATCCTCATGCAGTCGAACATTCTGGAGGCATACATCCCAGTTACTGGAAAACCTGGATGTCCTTCAGGATTCAGGTTTCAACGAAAGGAATTCGTTTTTTCTTTGACCTGGAAATCTTCGGATGCCTGATGGTCTTCTGTCCAGAAGATTCTCACTGCTCATTTGACACCAAGTGACATTTGCTAAGCCCTTGAGGTCCCAGAGAAGTTATTGATCTATGGCCAGTTCTTTTTCTCTCCTTCCTCCTTCCTCCCACTACTGCTGCTCCAAGTTCCCACTGTTGGGTTCTGTCTCGTCTCACTATTGACCCAACCTGAGGAATCATGAGTCAGCTCTGCCCCCTGGTGGCAAACACTGTCCTCATCTCGGGACATGGGTGTGGAGGGCTGGTGCTGATCCTCAGAGCCTGGACATCAACACTGGACGGTAGTTACCAGAACATGCAAGATGAGGACCAGCACCTGCCTGGCCACTGGGTGGGGCCAGAGCGGCCTTAGTTCTCCAAGCTGAATTTGGGGTGCTATTGTCAGCCGAAGGGAGATAAGCAAATCTCAGCAGCTAGGAGCACTTTTCCTTTCTAGCTGCCCCTTTGTCCCCGCTCTGTGCCTCAGGTGTACGACAGAGAAGAAAGAGGGTCTCGGGTGAACTCTGAGGGCCCTACAGGATGTAGCCACTTGTCCACCACTACTCTGACCAAATGCAAACTGGTAGGGCATTTAAGGGCCCAAGACAAAACCCCCTCGATGCCTTGAGAATGCCTCTGGTTGGGAATGGAATGGACGCTGAATGAGCTACCCAGGCCACCTGTAAAGGAAGGGAAGGAGGCCAGAAAAGCTTTGCTATCTTTGAGCCTCAGATAAGGCTTTGTGACCTGTGGCCAGAAAGCCAAAACAAAGTACAGCTGGCCAGGAAGGTCCACTGAAGCAGAGACACAGCCCAGAGGAAGAACATCTTGCAGGTCCTGGGATAGAGCCTCATGGCGCCCCCTGCCGGCCGCTGACTGAAGTCAGCCACTACACACAGAAACCTTAACAACTCCCAAACAAACAAGTGACCCCGAAGGTCACAGAGAAGGGATTTGTCAGGCTAGTCAAACCAGACGCTATGGGCTCATGAGCCCCCATCCCCAGCCACAATGTCCACAACTCATCCCTATACTTTGGGGTGGTGGAGAGTTTCCCGTAGATCGAACACAGGGCCTTGTGCATGTTAGGCAAGCCGAACAACATCCCCGGGCATGTCGGCCAGCTTGTGTTCTGTCCGAATCTTTCTAGTTCCCCAGGTGAGAACTTCTGCTGGGTGGAGGGTCATCCAAGGGTCGTCAAACACTGTGCTCAGGAACAAGGAAGATGGAGAGAAAGGGCCTTGGAGAACCTTACAGTGAGCTTCTGGGTGGGCCCCAAAGGGCTCTAGCAGATGGCGGGCTAAAGTGGGTGCATGAAGACCTCAAACACTCATAATGGTGAATTCCACAATCTAACAACCTAATAATGGAAGTAAGAAACTTCAAACATGCTAAGTAACATTACTAATATGCTATGAACTGTTCACGGTTCATCTAAACACATCTTCTGATCTCACCACTCTAATTACTACTTACTGTTAGGAGAATCATACTGTCTCCTCTGACTTCCCGATAGAAGTAAGTACTAGAAGACTTTGGACATGAGCCTCACATGTTCACTGCTTTGATATCAACATGCTGGTGGCCTAAGAATATTCTCAGCCCTGAGTGTGCATGTGGCTGCATTATGAACCTTGGATGTAGTCAGATGCTTTCCTCCCATTTGCGGTACATTGATGACAGATGTCTATAATTAGAGAACACTAAGGAGTAAATAACATGCTTGAGGCACTCCTTGGAGATGGATTGCCAGCGCCCTGCTGGCAGCTGTGGGTACTGCAGCTGAGATCACTCAGCTCTGTTTCAGATTGAGGTGAAGGAATAAGAAATTCCTAGGCCAACCCAGGGTTCAGCAGAAACGAAGTCTGAATAGAGGGGTGGGGGACAAGAGTTCCACGATCTAGAATGTATCCCAGAATCCTGAGTCCTCACAACTAAAAAGAACACGGCCTCTTCTTTCTGCTAATTTCCGTGTAGGGAAATGTCAAGTATGTAGGGAAATGCTCTGTTACCACCCCGCCTCCTGCGCCCACACGTTCAGTGCTTTCCCTGAGAGACTGCCACACTACAGTGTGCACAGGTAAACAGTGTTGTGATGGGAAAGAGAAGATCTGTGCTTTAGGATTCTACCTCAGCAGCTTGTGGGAACACACATCTCTCTCTAAAGGAGTTCTCGAAGTCAGTGAACGATGTCTTCAAGTGCATCCTTTATTACCCACTATATGGGGATTTCTATATCATCTTAGCCATGCCTCTTGTTTCTACTTTTCTGCATGTGTACTTATTTGGGCATGGGCAGGTACATGCTTGATCATGTGTCTACAGGCATGTGGAGGTCAGAGTCCAACCTTGGGTATTCTTTTTTTTAATTTTTTTTATTATTTATTCAATTGTGTGTGTGTGTGTGTGTGTGTGTGTGTGTGTGTGTGTGTGTGTGTAGATGTGTGTAGAACCTCGGGTGAATTAGGGAACCACCACAGACTGCCTCCACCTCCTCGTTTACTCTGCTTGGGATTCACAGGCTCCGCCCTACCAGGACCAGAAACGCAGACTGCCCCCTGCTTCCACCTGGCGTCTACATGTGGGATCCAAACTCAGGACCTTCCACCTGCAAGGCAGAGGCTTTAACCCCTGAGCCACCTCTCCAGCCCCCAACCTTGGGTATTCTTTAGGAGCCAAACACTTTTGCTTTGAGACAGGATCTCTCACTGGGACACTGGCGTTGCCAGTTAGTCTACATTAATTGGCCAACAGATCCCAAAGATCATCTCCCTAACAGGAGTTTACATACAGGCACCACCAAGCCGGGCTTGTCATGTGGGTGATGGGGATCAAATGCAGGTCCTCATATTTGCACTTTACCAGCTGAGCCATTTCCTCTCCGTTTCTTATTTTCATACCAAATGAAAGACTTCAGGATACACAGATCGCAAGGTGGTTTATTGAATTAGTTGCGTGGGGAAATTCTTCCCGTGAACAGCAAGTGCAGGTGTTAGCGTGCAAAGTCCAGAGCCACAAGAGGCTCTGGGGTGGAGGCTTAGTCACTCGGAGATGTGCGGAGCTTTCTGGGGGCGCTGTGGCGACCTGGGAAGCAGGACAGCTGCACTTCGAGGCCCCCTCATATAGAAAAGCAATGCTCGTGACTCACTCCGCTCTGGAAGAAAAGAAGACCATGGGGAAGGCGATCAACGACTCCCTGGGAAGTGGCCACCACGCCCACATTAAACATTCCCCAAGGGAAAAAGAAAATTCCCGGGGCTTTCTGATTCCCTTGGGCTCTGGCCACAGAAGCAGGCTGGCACCCAGGCTGCACACACTGACCCTTGTCTGGATTGCTGGGGACTTGCCAGTCTTACAAGGTCACAGAAAGGCCAGCTACCAGCCCCTTGGGGTCGCAGAAAAGCTGCTGCCAACTCACGGGTACTTCTTGCGGTATTCCTGTAGCGCTTTCTTTGCCACTATGTCCATAAAATTAGGGTTCTCCCTGAAGACTTCTTCTGGGATTACCACCGTGATGGGGTCAGAGTCAAACAGCTTCACGACCACCTCAGTGACTTGGGAGGGGACATCCAATTCAGAAGAATGGGTTGCTACCTAGGTGGAAAGAAATGAAGGGAAGAGGCTGAACTTCACGGCTACAGTGTGCATGCCTGCCGCAGTCAGCGACAAAGACCCAGGATGCAGAGGATGCCCTGCCCCTTCAAGAGAATCCGGAGCTGACTGGTGGCTCCTTACTAATCTAGCATCTGGGCAACTCAGAGGGGGGAAATGCCCCGATTCATAGGAATTTGTTCATAAATGACATTTGTCTCTTCAGCAGGCACCTAAGAGAGTAACAATAGCTTCCGAATGTTTTGTGTTCTTGAATTTAGTTGCTGTTTTGGTTTGTTTCATTTGCACTGATCTCTAGAACTCCTTTAGAGAGAAAGGTATATATGCTCCCGCAAACTGCTGAGCTAGAGCCTAAAGTGTGGATCTTCTCTCTCCCACCACGACACCTCTACCTGTGCACGCTGCAGTGTGGCAATCTCTCAGAGGAAAGCATTACGGAGCCCAGGTTGCCTCAGGCTAGACATCCTCTTGACTCAGCCTTCTGAGTGTGAGGACCTCACATCTGCGCCCCTTGGGGACCTGATGCTGTCTTTGCAAACCACTGGGTGGTCTGTGGTCAGAAGTGAATCAAGTAAAAGGGGGGATGTGACAAAAGATGTTCTCGCAGGCAGACAACACTCCAGGGCAGTTCATATGCCATTCTGTGCTGCGCACAGCAGGACAGCAGCTTGGAGACAGTCTAGGCCTTGCAGCCAGGCAGATGTGGCAGGGAGGTCCCCCATTCTTGGGCCAGTTGTGGAACCTCTCACTTTCCTCGCCTGGAATGACCTCACTGGGTGAGAAGGTTCCAACATGCATGCATACATCCCGTATTCCAATTCTGCCATGTGATAAATACCCAGTCAAAAGCATAAGTGGCCTGTGTGGTCCCCTTGCACCCTTGGGGGTGCACGTCACCTCCAGGCCCCACCATGGGCCTCTAGTGTCTATGTGCGGCTGGGACACAACTCACAGTGGAGACCTGGAGGTGGTACTGGTCGTCGTCCTTGGTCAGGTTAGCCAGCCGGGATACCCAGCTGAACTGCTCGTTCAGCTGCTCCAGCAGGGCCGAGGTGTTGAACATCTTGCTCTGCAGGGACTGAAGCAGATCGTTGTAGTGCTGGGTGAGCCTCTCAGCCACCTGGAGGGAGTTGTTCAGTTCCTGCCGCAGCTGAGACTGGACGGGGTTGTTGGCTGAGCAGTCTGTCCAGAGAAGGGAGAAAGAAAGGCCCATGGAGACCAGCCTCCACAGCAGGGTCACCTGCTTACGGTTCCTGACAAAACAGAGCCCCCCCCCCCAAAAAAAATGTGTACTGAAGCACTGCTTCCTTTTGGACAAAGTATCAGGCTGCCTAAACAGTGAGTGAGCCATGTGACAGGTTGTGTTGGGGTGCTGGGCCTGCACGTCCTGGTGACTGGTGGACACAGAGCTGCCCATGCTTGGAGCCCTGGGGGCAGTGGGTCCATGTCTTCAGACTTCCAACTCATCTCGCTCTTGTGGCTCCTCCCAGAAGCCATTTCCCAAAAGCAGGAATATTACTCACTCATGTAGCACCAACTGTGTACCAGACACTACACAGAAGAGAAGTGCTGCTCACACATGTGGCACCTGCTGTGTACCGGGTGCATGTCGGATGCTCTGTGTGTCTCTCTCCAAGAGTCCAAAGAGTCAGTGCACCTATCTTACCAAGAGTGACACCGATTCCAAGAACGAAACGTGCCTAAAATCCATGGAAGAAGCAATCTACAGAACCAGAACTGAAGGCAGCCGAGTCCTCAGTTCCTAAAATTAAGATCTTCCTACTCTGACTCTCCGTCTTTCTAGAACATTCTCCAAGATCATCTCTTTGGCACATTTGCGGAGTTGGCTATTCTGTGCCAAGAACCTAGGCAGTAGAAGAGCTGGTCAGGGTCTCAGGCCGCAAGGCCCAGTCGCAAGGTGTGGGCGGGGGTCAGTCCTTAGCCTGCTCCTTCCACGCACAACTGGTCACCAGGTTCATGGGAGAGAACAGGAAAATGGAATCTGCTGACTGGCCATCAGATTTATAGGGGCTGGAAAGTATGTTTCTCTTGTTAAAAGATACTGTTACATGTTCTAAATTATTTTTAATTTAAATTTGTTCTTGATTTTTTATTGGGCTTCCTTCATCACGACCCTGGAGAGGCATTTGGAGGCCCCTGGCCCTACACAGTCTACAACAGTTGTCAGCTTGGATGATAACTACACAGATGACATTTGGGACATTCTGAAGACACGTTTGGTTGTCGCATGTGCAAGGGAGTTGCCGTTGGCATCTGGTGGGTAGAGGCCAAAGATACTCTGAAGACCCCACAATGCCCAAGACACCCCCTTCTGCCCGAAATGGAGCCATCCCGGGCTCAAGCTTCCGGGCAGAGCCTACCCATATAGTTGCAGGTGCCTTAGGCAAGATGTTGTAAGTCGGCCTGGTAGATGATCAGCAGTTAAAGCTGTGGCTAGAATTGGAATTTAGATCCCAATATCCCATGTAAAATGACAAGTGGACACAGCTCTGGAAGACAGAGCCTAGGAACCCCAGAGCAAGCTGCTAGCTAGACCGGCTCTAATAACGCTCTCTGGCTTTAATTAACACAGGCTCACAACAGTAAGGTAGAAGAGCAATCAAGGATGATTCCTGTTATTCTTGGGTACCTATCCACATGCACACATGCATTCACATATGCATCTGCCCCATATATATATTAAAAAGCAAAAAGGGTCTTTAAGTCTTTCTTAAGACAGAAAAGGTGACTATTTTGTGACAGTAAACACTGAGTCTGAGGGTAGCTGTCTGGCCTTACAGAGACCAGCTTTTCATGAGAAAGCTCTGTCATTTTCGCCACTTGTATTTCCATGGGAAAGCCCACAGGTGTGGGCCTCTAGTTGCTAAAATGCCCAGTGCCTTTGAAAACACCAGTGTTTAGTTTGCCCTGGCTTCCAGCACAGCAGGAATGAGGCTGAGAATATTTAACCAGGCCCCAAAGGCCCATCTTGGCCAACCACACAGATTAAGTAATGACCAAACCACAGATCAATAAGCTGCCCCTGTCTGAGGATGGAGGTTAACTCTTTCTGAGCAAGACTGCCCATTAGGAGCTGAGCTCAAGACTCTATAGCTATGGTTTCCAAGCAAGGGAACAGCTTTGTTTTGACTTGGTTTTGATTTAGACAGGGTTTCACCCCACAGCCAAGACTAGCCTAGAACTCACCATGCCCCTGCTTTGGCCTCCCAAGTGCTGGGATACAGGTATGTGCCATCACACCCAGCTTTTTTGAGGTACATTTGTAGGGAAATAGTTCATTTGCTCAGAGACAATCTCACCAATAGCCTTACTGCCAGGATACCAAGTACCTTTGCCCCTTAGACAAAGCCTAGAGCCCTCAGGGAAAACCCCTTGAAAATACTGTCTAAGAACGCAGCCCAGCCCCCTTTGCCTATGTGAGAAGCAAAGTAACTGTTGATGAGTCACTTCGCCTTCCTGCAACAAGTTTCCTCCTCTGGGAGATGGAATAAGAACAGCACCCAGTCCACAAAGTCATTCTAAGCCCAGCCCACAAGGTCATTCTAAGATGAGTAAACACTCAAAAAGAGTTTACAACAGTGCCTGGCACATGGTGAATGCTCGTTAAGCAAAATACGTGCTGCTAAAATTTCATAATCTGTAGTGAAAATGAGCAGATCCACTGGTGAACACAATAGCCAATGAGTCAAAGGCCCATGCTGTGGTCAAATGCCATGGTGACTGATGCTCACAGTGGATTACCTGTTCATTACACGCCAGCTAGGATGGGGTGCACTTCAGATGCATCTCACTACGCTCAGAGTCAACCTGCCTCTGAACCTGATTCTAGATGCCAGAGATTACCTCAGGGATACAGCTCTTGCCTACCATGCATAAGGCTTGGAGCTCTGTCCCCAGCACAATGAAGAACCTGGTCTAGGGCTGCACAGATGGCTCAGGGGTTAAGACTATGCCTCACAAGCAGGAGGTACTGAATTCGGATCCCAGGTCCCATGCAAGAATGCCAGGTGGAAACAACAGTGCCCTGCACTTCCAGCAGGCCTGAGAAATCCCAGAGAGGTGCAAAAAGGAGGTAGAAGCAATCCAGGATGATTCCTGAAGTCACTCTTGGTCCTCCATAAGGATGCACACTGCCCTTGACACACACACACACACACACACACACACACACACTAAAGTTTAAAAAAATTTTAAGAAAAGACCCTTATGTACAATTGAGGTTGAGGACATCAGGATACACCAGGCTGAGAATCAGAGGCACAGAGCTGGTCTCTGAAGTGGGCAGACTCAGAGGTGCCAACCACCCCAGCGGCACCTGACAGATGCCCCAACTCACCCACAGACAAGATCTCCTCGCACTTGTCACACTGGTTCCTCATCTTCAGACAGCCCGTGGAGTTGTGGCGAATCTCCTTGCACACAGCACGGTTATTGTCACCTTGTGGATGCAGACAAGGGAAGAAAGAGGGGGGTCAAGGCTTGCAGCCTGTAGGAAGCACAGCCCGCTGATGACCGGCCCCTTCCACACACCTCTGCTCAGTCCTCGGGACAAGATGCAATTGGCCTGTTCACTGTTCACCCTCAGACATGGGCTTTCCCAGGGACTCCCTGTAGATGTCCCTGTAGCCCCCTCAGCGGGTTCGGTCCCCCTCCCACCTCTTGGGTCACGATCCCTCAGCTGTGTGCCCTCGGGTATCATAGCCCATTTTACTCTGCGGTGTCCTGCCTAGCAAGTCTTGGAAGAAAGGAGCATGTCTTCCTTAAAACTTCCTGTCGTCCCAGAGCTCCCCTGATCAACGAAGCTGCAGGAGATGTGTATTTGCTGTGAGGACTTCCCATATTTCCAATGTAAGGCCAATCCTGATGTCAGGTAAGCCATCCCATGACAGGACTTTAGGAAACAAAGCATCGGTGGAGGAAATCACTTTTTGAGTACTGGCTTTGCATGTTCACCCACACTTCGGTTTTTCAAGCAGTGCATACTGAGCACCCATCTTTAACCTTGCCCCAAGGTCCCAGCCTTGAGCACCTTAGATAATACCCAGACTGACGCAGTCCACTGCTTGAAGGGCAGGTCTCCCACATCATACCCTCAGAGTTCCCAAGGGAAAGGGGTTCTGATCCTGCAGGAGGAACAGCCAGGGTCACACCCCAGAGTCGGCTACAAAGAACACAGGCTCTACACACTGCAGGACCAGATTGGCCTGGACCCCACTTTGTCAGCTGCAGAACTCTAGACAATTCCCTTTACTTGCTGTCTTAGCTCCTGTTCTCTTTAGATGGGAGCATCCTCAAGGGACTATCGGGAACACAGTTCTCGCCTCTGATAGATTCCCATCCCTTCTGGGAGAGAAAGCGACCTCATTCTGACCTCCTAGAAAATCCAGGCTCGGGGGCTGGAATGTTGGGCTGTTAAACTGGATATCCATGGCCTCCTGCGCCTGGCGTATCATGTCGAAGAAGGGCTGGAATATGTCCTGGAAGTTCAGGTGGCCGTAGTGGAAGAAAGGCGGGAGGCTGCGGACAAAGCGGGACTTGGGATAGAGGAAGTGAGGCCTCCTGTGGGACAGGCCGAAGGGCGAGTAGAAGTGGGTGTCATGGGGCTCGTAGGTGAAGAAGCGGTCCTGGAAGAGGGTGTCCATGATGCTGGACGCTCGAATGGAGCTGTCCTGCATGGTGTCCAGGATGTGGCTCTGCTGCCGGTCGCTCTCTAGCAGAGAGTCGATGCGATCCCCGTTCATCCAAAAGTAGAAGGGCGAGCTCTGGTTCAGGAACTCCTCCAGCTGGGGCGTGGAAAAGCACAGTGAGGGGTTGCTCACCTGAGCTGCAGCCCCCTGCAGCTTCCTCTGGTCCAGGTGGGACAGACAAATCTCCCTACTTGCAGCAGAGCCACAACGCAGGTGGCCAAAGTCTCCACTGCACTGTCCCCTACTGTCCCTCCCTCATCTACACCTCATCCCAACAACATGACTAGTTTATCACTTCAGATGAGTCCTCTATCATCTTTGGTGGCTGAGGGGACCCACTGCTACTTAGTTGTTCAGCCTGGGAGAGAAGAATAGGGTCAATATTAAGATGCTAATCAGGTCTGATTCCTTCCACCTAAGTGGGTGCAGAGTTCTGCCATACCATGAGGCTGCAACTGCCATGTATACTTGCAATGACTGCAAAGTCTACTTATGTCAGGCATGCCAATCAATGATGGCACTAGCAGGGTCTGGAGTCAGTCAGGACTAATCCATGACATACAGCACGTGACCTGGGATGTGTATGGTGGATTCCTCTCCAGCTCCACTCACAACCCGAGCCACACCCAAGTTTTCACCTGGCGGCCGACTAGGCCTGAGCCACTCCTGCAGACACGCGCGTAGAACTTCATGCAGGTCTGCTTCAGGCAGGGCTTGCACTGTTCCCACAGGGCCATCATGGTCTCATTGCACACCTCCGGGAAAGCCTTCAGCTTCATCTCGGAGCTTCTGGTCTCCTCTAAGGCATCCTTCAGGGAGACACAAGGTCAGGGGAACACAGACTTCTTCCCACTCCCGCAGACAGCACGTAGCCTGTACATAACCATGTCCGTCTCCACCCCTGCTCCAGCCAGGACTCCCTGCACCTGCCTGCAGCATTCGCTCACCTACATCTCAGCATCCTCATCCTTCAAGGCCCAGTGGTACCTCAGTGTCATCCCCAACCTACAAGACTGGTGGTCTCAACTCCAGGACCTGCCTTTCTCTTACACCTCATCCCCTGTTCTCAACTCCTAGCATTTAGAAGGCATCTTCCAAAGCAAGTCATTACTTGTATTACAACTAGTATTACAACAAAGATATGTGTATGTATATATATACATTTTGGTAAAATGTATATATGTAAAGTATAGATATTCTAATATACATGCATATACCAGAATTAACTTAAATGCTCAAAAGTAGAGGACAAGTTAAAAAAAATGGTGGTATGGTGGCCTATTCTTATCAGTGGTCTCAGCTGTTCATAGTCAACCACAGTTCAAATATATTACTACAGTGCTGAGAGGAATTAAGGCATTTTGAGAGAGAAAGCAAGCATTTGCATATCTGTTATTGCAGTACAGTGCTACAATCGTTCCACATTATTATTGTTTATGTGAACATAATTTATAAGCTTTATCATAGATAGGTCTGCATATGAGGAAGATTTATGAGAAATACATATACAGAAGAAAAATGTATATGCATATGCATGTATATATAGAGCTTATTACTATCCACAGCTTCAGGCATTCACTGAGTGCCTACCCTCTCTGAAGATGAGGGGATGATATATGTTCAAAAGACAGATTATGTAGATTTATAATAACTTTTAAATACTGAGGTAAGAATTCCATGTTGTAAACAATTTTGAATACAGCCATTCTGGAGGAAATTAAAAAAAAAAAAACAGAAGCATAGGGGAGTAGGAAATGGCTCAGATGTTACCAGTAATAATCACCCCTTCTGGGCTCCCCTACCCAGAGCTTAACTTGGAGTCTGCACATGGTCAGGGTTTAGAAAAAAATCTATTGAAATGAATCTGGGCTTCAGGCCCTGGGCTAGGCTTGTAACAAAATCAGATCCAAGATCTCATTCTCTGAGGCTTTCAAAAACAAATATACTTTCTCTGTCCTTCAGTTCAGCCCCAGCATCAGCTGACAGCCAGGAGAGGACTGTGCTGTGTGTTACCATGGCAATCCTGCAAGCCCCAGCCATCTCTAGCAGGGAGGGCCTAGGCCCAGTCAGCATGCAGCCCTACCTCTTTCTTCTTCTTGGCTTCTTCTAAGATGTGGAACAGTGCCTCGCGTTCCGCGTTTGTTTTTTCTATGAGATCCTTGATGTGTTTCGCCCCCTCGACGGCGTTTTGAATTTCTTTATTAATGTAGTTGCTCCCCTGGGTGGACATTTCTGTAAAGCATGGGAAGCAGGCAGAGGGGATGGTGAAAGATGGTATCAGGAAGAAGGTCCTGGGTTGGACTCCACCTTACAGCTCAAAAAACACCACAAGTACAGAGACAGAAAGATATGGCTGCCTTGCTATGCTTGACTTGCTATGCCCCTCCCCCCACCTGCCAGGAGCCAGTGACCATAGGGAGCTTGCTGGGACAAGGAAAAAAAGTGGATAAGTAAGCCTCAAAACATAATCCAGTTCTGATGTTTTAAATACAGATTCTTCCGTATTCAGTTTTAATCCAATGTTTGCATTCCCTTACTGCAAAGCACGACGTCAGGTGACAGGAACAGGAAGGAGGATGAATGGTACCATCCACTATGGCGATTGTAACCAAAACACAGCACCAGGTGACAGAGGTCATGACACATTGTCACTGAAGTACCACTTACCATGACCCACGCTTCACATGTGTTTTATCTACTATGCCCAGCACCATGGTCAAACCCACCCAATGGGAAAAGAAGCGGGATGGGGAAGGTGCTGGGCTGGGAGCACAGTGTTTTTAATTATGCAGGATGAGTAAGTCCTGGGCGTTGGAGTGCAAAGGGTGCCCATGGTAATACTATGCTCTATACTTGAAGAGTGCTTAGAAAATGTATCTTGAGTGTTCACACCACAAAAATAAGAGCTAACTACTATGTGAAGTGATAGACATGCTGATAGCTTGACACAGACAGTCATTTTGTGATACATGTCACTATCCCACCCTGCCGTTTCACACCGGAATACATCATTTGATTTGCCAATTACATCTCTCAAAGCTTCGGTGAAGAGTGGCAGAGGTGGACCAGATTCCCATCTTGAGAACAGAGGGAAGACTCATACCCGGGTCTGATGAAGATGTCTGGTTTTTTAATAATGACTCTACAGAACTTATCAGTGAAGGTCATGAGACTGGGAGACATGGAGGGAGGAGAGACAGGTTTCCCAAAGACCTTGGAAGAGGGAGCCTCAAATGACCCCTTCGTGCAGAACTGTACTTCTGCATTCCTGGTCCTATGAACTGAGACTGTGAAGTCTGGTTTCCTAGGCAACAGGTGACACATGGGGAAAGAGCCATGGATGCCATAGAGGGGAGACTGGCAAAGGATCAAATAGTTCAGGCACAGCTCTTGGGGCAGGCAAAGGGAGCTAGGTGAATGAAATGCAGATCAATGTCAAGAAGTTTCCTGACCACAGAATGTCTAACTAGGACCAGAGACTCAAAGACAAACACAAGGGCAGAAACACAGACCCATGACCCAAGACAAAAATGGCATTCTGCACTTGGAGGCTAAGCCTGGGCAGGCTGCCATGCCCGCCCTGTGCTACCCTTCCTGTGCCCAAGGGACAACGCAGAGGGTCTACTTGCCCTGGAGGTCGTTGTTAGAAAGCAGTGGCTCTCCCAGGACCCCACCATGTTCCCAGGTCAGCAGGAGCCCCACGCACAGCAAGAGGGCATTCATGGCGCAGCCTCCTCTCATTCGGAAATCCCAGTGGGCTCTGTAGAGAGAACAGAATGTCATATAATCACCAGGCTGCTTGCAGATTTCCCATAGTCTGCCACGGTCTCTGGGGACCTGGGGACATGCAGCCCTTGGCTGGCATTGCTACAGTTTATCACTGAGAAACTTGGAAGAAAAGATAAGAGCTTCGCTAACACCTTCAAAAGAACATGAAGGCAGAATCTCCAGGAAGAACCACGGTGGTCCACACAGCTTGGCCTCCAAGCCAAGCCTCCTTCTCTTCCTCTTCTTCGTCATCTTCCTCCTCCTCTTCATAGGATATGTCACTACTTGGGCAGGGCACGTGAGCTTCCTATGTCCTGGCTTCTTTTCCCCCAAAGTGCATCTTCTAGCATGCCAAATACAGCAGAAGACACCTTTTTAGGACCATTTGATCATCCCTCCCTATGGGAGTGCCCCTCACTCTTGGTAGATCTTAGCAATCAATCTCAGCCCCATGCTCCCCTCTGAGCTCCAGAGGTGAGACTGGTACCAGGCTGCATGTGGACTCAGGGTTGTCCAGAAAGAGGAAATTGAGAACCGGTCAGGGAGCAAAAGAGAGTAGAGTCAGGGATTAGCAGTGAGCCCCCACCAAAGCCCCTCCAAGAAGTGGGCCCCTAGGCTCTGCCTGATTCCTTTCACATGTCTGTCTCCTCTAAGCCTGCACCAGTGTGGCCTGCCAAGGTGCCCGTGCCACCACTGGGCTGGCTGCCTTGAGCCAGGGGGCCATTGGCACAGTCCTAGTCTTACACAATGGGTTTCCCAGAAGTTGGATTGATCACTGCATAAGAGATACCTCCTCTGAACCCCGGACTCAGCCCAGTACTGCTTAATCTGGGCTCACCCATTTCCTAAGTCATGAGAACAGGGAAAAGGGTGTGTGTGTGTGTAGGGGGTGTCTCCTTTCTTGAAGCGGTTCATATCTAAAATCTACTCTCAGCCTGGCAGACCTAGCTGTCTACTGGGTAGATCATTAATAAGGAAGGCCCGTACTGAGGCGTAATTAGACACACAAAGCAAAGGACCCGCGTGGGAGAAGAGATGGGCATCTTCCCGGTGATGGGTGGGTGGCCGGGCAGGTCTGATTTCAGACCCACCAGGAAGTCCTCAGTTGTTTGTTCACTGAAGCCTGAAGTGTCTCCAGCAGGGACAGAGTCTTTGCCACAGGAGAGATGAAACCCCCTGAAGAGCAACTACTTCAGGGAAATCTGTTCAATATCCTTGGAAATGGATTCCTACCAGAAGACAGTACGGCACCCTGAAGACCCGTGGCAAGGCAAGTCATTGGATGTGGACTGGGGGGGGGGTCAAGATGAACTACAGGCCTGGACTTGGTGGGGGGGTCAAGGTAAACTACCGGCCTGGAGCCCACCGCCTGGGTCTGAGGCCCCGGTGAGCACAGCAAGTACCAAACTTGTGTGAGGGAGGGAGAGTCTTCTGTCCAAACCTCTATTTCTACTGGGAAACCAAAGCCCAAACACAAGGGTGGGGCTGCCAAGGCCTGCTGCAGTTGAGGGTTATCCTAAGATGAGCCCTCCAGGTCTTGAGCTAGCATTCTTTCTTTGCTGGAGAGAGAATTCAATCTCAGGGCTTCATGTGTTATCTGCAGAACAGACCTGAAGAAACAATCCGCTACTTTGTAAGGTTCCTGCCAATACTCCTGGGGTTCTTTCTGGTGGGCATGCGGACTCAGCTCAGAGCCTGCTTGACTCACAATCTGGCAGGTGCCTCTGATGTTGCAGGTCCAAGGACAGCCAGAGAGCAGCGCTGCAGTGCCGGCGGAGAGGTGTGACATCCACACAGCCTCACTCCCTTCCCTGTCCAGCAGGGAGCTAGCTTACCCTTAGCCTGTTTGCAACCACCCAGCCCTCCCTTCCCATTCACTACGCTGCAACCTCTTTCCTAACAACAATGGATCCTTTCCTTTTGCATTTTCCTTAGCATTCAGATCCTTGAAGGGCCCTGGGCTCAGATAGTCTGTAAAGATGTGTATCTGTAGCTAATATTCCTGTGAGTAACCTTGGCGGTTTATCTTACTGTTCTCACAGGGTGGAGGATTCAAGGTGTGCTCTGAGACCTCGTGGCATCTGCTTTGATGCTTAAATTCCTAATTTCTCCTTTTTGGGGGTGGAAGAATACCATCATTTTAGAACTAGGTCCAGAAATTCTGGAAGGTCTCATTAGTTTAACGGGTGGTTCTGAAACCCCTCACCCTCCCCAGGCCTCAGATTACCATCTATAAATGAGAAAGTGGAATCAGATGCCTCGCACCTGAGCGCTGGGCCAGGGGGTGGGGGTATCGGGTAGCGGCAGCACGTACTTAAAGACCCAAGACCCAACACTGTATTTATATAAGGCACTTTTCCTAGAACTGGAAGGAGGCGCAAACCAGATGACTCATGCGTGCAAGGTACCGGCCACCCTCGCGATCCGCGCCTTCTGGGGGGCGCATTATCCAAAGCCGCCCCTCGTGCACCTGCGCGTCCCACAATGCACAAGTTCTAGACCTCAGTGTCCCCATTGTTTGGGAAAAAAAGACATCATTACACCCGACCAAACGACAACTCTAAGATTGCTGTCGCTGTGCTCCTTCCCGAGACACCGCCCCTGGCTCGGCTGCCCAGTGATGCGGCTCCGGCCTCCCTCAGCCCGGTTCCCCGCGGGCTGCATCATCTCTTCCCACCCGGCCGCTGCCCCTGAGCTCCCATCCTGCCCGCGGTGGGTTGCTCAGGGAAAGGGAGGATGGGGACGTCTCACCAGTCCACGGAGGAAGGCAGGCTCCCCGTGCGCTCCTCCTGGCGACGCAGGGTGGTGAGCTCCGGGAAGCGCCTATTTATAGCGCTGGGCTGGCGTACACCCCCTTTGGGGCTGGCTGCAAACCTGCGTGACTCACGCCCAAAGAATGCTGGGGAACGCACCAGGAGCTTTCTGGAAGCTGGGAAGGAAGGGGGTGGTGCAGCACCCGGCTGGAAGCACCCGGGGGCGCTTCGGCACCGCAAATGGCAGCGACAGCGCCTGGGGACACTAGACTTGTCAAGATTCAGCTCCTGACTGGCTGCTGGCTCAGAGGTGGGGGACCGTATCCCAAGAGGCTTTCTCCACATCATTTGGAGGGTTCTTTCTCTCTCTCCCTCGACCCCCTTTCCAGACCAAAGCACGGTCTCAGCCCCCTACCCCAGTAAAACATTCATGTCTTACATTAAATCCACTACATTTCTCTTGTCCTATTTAAATAGGAAAATGTCAGAAGTAAATTTGGTGCGAGAAGCATTGCCTAGAGAACTTGCTAAGTGTTCAACCAACCTGGTTCCCTGAGTGGCCCATCCAGCTGGTGGTCCCTGAGCTGGATCAGGTGGAAACAGGAAGGGTTTGAGGATAATTACAGCATATATGTGAAGACCAGAAAGTCCCTCCTTTCTCCCCCCAAACATTCCCATGTGCTTGACACCCATATCTCTTGACTGAGACCCAAACCTCATCCAAAGCTCTCAGCCCCAGACCCAACATTCCCAATGATCAGTGGTTACCACTATTCCTTTTGCATGTTCTGCTGATTAAGGAGCTGGATCTAAATCCAAAGAAGTAGGAAGGTCCCGGGACCCTCTGCTAGGAGCGGGAACACCTGTCACAGACATCGCTGGCAGGGGACAGTCTAGAAGCTCCATGGAAAGCATTCCTTAGGGAAGAAGTTGAACTTCCTGCTCTGAGTCCCTAAAACAACCCAGAGCCTTGCACAGGACAAGGATCTGGCATCTCTCAAGCTGATGGGGAGACAAGGAGACCCCAGAAGTACAGGCGCCTGGATTAGAGTGGTAGGCTTTGAAAACCATGCAAGAGAGAAAGGGCTTGCAGGAAAGTGTGGGCCAGGGCTAAGTTTCCTGTTCGTGTACAGAGGCATAGCCACAGGGCCCAAGAGCTGCTAGAATCCAGCTCCTTCCCAGAAGGCAGCCTGCAGGAAGCCTCTAGGCCTGGACAGAAGTGGGGACTTGGCTATGGTCCCAGCTGTGCAGTGACCTTGGTTTAAGCACCTTGCCCTTAGGCCTTGGTTTCCTCCATCTCCACAAGGATCGTTCTAGAATGTTCTCACTAAGGCTTTCAACTTAACCAGAAAGCAATTCCAAGTAGAAGAGGATTGTTAGCCCAGAAGGAAAAAAAAAGGAGGGAGGGGAACAGAAACTTGGATCAATAGCTCTCCCCCAGAACCTCTCCCTATTTTCCTTTAAACAAATGTTGAATTATCAGTAACAGCTACATTTTGCCTGTAGCTCCCTCAGCATTAGATACACAGAGCGTAGATCTGTAATCATTCTGTTTATAAGAATCCGGACTTTGGAGGTCAGAGAGAGAGGGAGATGCGCCTTAGTCAGCTGGCTAAGGGAACTGGGGGAGAGGAAGAAAGATTTGGAAGACAACAGTATGATTCACCAGCCTGGGCTGCAAATGGTAACTTTTTTGCTGCAGCTCCTAGGCAAGCAAAACTTTAAGAAAAAATACCAGTTTTGAAGAAAAGCACCATAGTGTCCCACTGACTTTGAACATTCTAAACGGATTAGTCAGCTGGTTCAGTCTTCACATGCTACCCCTTTCTGTGCTCATTCCGACATCTTCATCAGGTGCCTACTCCCTTTCTTGCTTCTGTCTGAAAGCTTCCCACACAGAAAGCTCCCTACCTCCCTTGCAACCACTCAACTCTCAGGAAAGCTGCGAATACATAAGGCATCTTTACGGCTGTCAACTGGCTTCTGTAAGAGCCAGCTCCCAAGCCTGTTATTGCCTCCGGAGCCACATGGAGAAATCCAACCCATAATTCCCCAAAGGCCTTCTGATGGCCAAAGGCTATCCTGGCCTGTTTCTCCTGGGAACCTTACGCTGACCATGTCTTTGCTTTGCCAGCATGTGAGGACTGCCCCACCCCCCACCCCTAGGTCTTCAATCTTCTGACTTTGCCTTTTTGAAACCCTAGAGCTGAGCTTTGCCAGTGCCAGGGGCCCCTGACCACAGGAAGCAGAATGGGACCACCCACATGCCCTAAACATTCCAGTCAGCTTTGCTCAAGATGCTGAGTCATTGGTTCATTCAAAGAATTCTTTGGCTTGTCCACAGCTGTCACTCATATCTCTCCCACACATACAGCTGGGAGGCAGTGCCACACATACACTGGATTAGAGGCAGTGCCATGGGGCATTCCCCCCCCCACAGTTTCATGTGTTTGGAAAGGTCATGACATCTTTAGAAGGTAGAGCTTTGGGGAGGAAGGCAGTTACAGGGGTGGGCCTTGAGGTGGATTAGGCTCACCCTACTTCCAGGTGAGATCTACTTTACCAGTGGGCAGTCTTGCAGCTCTAAGCCTCCTAGATGGGTGACTTAGCCTGTCTCCAGCTTCTGCCATCAGCCATGCTGCCTCCACCATGAAAGACTGTTTCTCCCCTCTGGAACTGAAAGCTGAAATCTCCTTTTCTCCTATAAGTTGCTTGACTTGGAGTGTTCTCTCTCACAACATAAGAGTAACTAACTAGTACAGGTGGTTTTTCTCAGAGGCCACACGAACACATTTACTAGGATTAAGGAACCAGTTTTGTGTTGATCTGTTTTATCTCTTTAAGTTTTGCCCAACTTTCTCCAGCTGCTCAAATGTCTTGAGGTCTGATGTGCTTCATGTTGATGTCTTGGTACACAGCTGAAGTCCTTGTGGCTTCCCTCTGGTGCTACCCCTTGACAGCTTCTTTGTCCTACATCTCACTTCTAAGGCAATAGATATGTTGTCTTAGTTTCATATTCTACATTGATTTAATAAAAACATGACCCAAACAATTTAAGGGGATTTTTATTCCAGCTCACAATATCAAGTTCTAGTGTGCACCAGCAGAAGCCAAAGGAATTGGCCACGCCACGTCCATGGCAGGAGCAGAAGGGCAAAGACCGGTGCTACCTGCCAGCTTGCCAATTATCGAACGAACTCTCTCCATCTCTATCCACTTGCCCAGCGGCTAGTTCCACTCACTATTGTGGAAGGTGCCACAGCCTAAGCCTGCTCCTTTGAGTATATATCTGCTCCTTTGAGTACATATCTGCTCCTTTGAGTACATATCCTGCTCCTTTGAGTACATATTGGCACATATCTGACAGTTGCGGATAGGACCTCCCCCATTTTAGTGAGAGTCAGTTGCTTCCCGAGATCAGATCTGCCTTTGTTCTTCTTGGGACCAGTGATGCAAAGTGCTTCTTTCTTCCCTGTGCATCCTGAGACCATTGAAATATGTTAATCTATGGATCACAAGATTATGTACATAAGTCACAGTAACCAAGTGACTCTTGCTGGAGACTCCATGTCTGTCCCCATGTAGCAACCAGGTGTCACATATGCTTTTTCTTGTTGGCCTAGATAAGCTTTATGGTGTGTATGTTTAATATAATCCTGTAGAGAATTTAGCTGTGCTATTCCCTGGTTGTTCCCTAATCCTGTAAAAGATTTAACTATGCTTTCCCCTGTTTTTTCCCTGGTTGAAATACTTGTACTTGCTGTAAATAAAGTTGACTTGGATGGTTTGGAAAAGACATCTTTGTCCCCTCTGACCCAAGCCTGTTTTTCATTCCTGCCACTCCACTTCTGCTTCCCACATGCCACCCAGGTTCTCGCTGGTACACAGGTTCTCTCTGGCTCACAGACTTGTGCATACGATGGGCTGCATCTTCCATCGATCATGCAATTAAAGCAGTTTCCTACAGGTTTGTTCAAAGGTCTGCCTGAACTGAATAATTCCTTATAGGTACGTCCAAAGGCTCATCTCTAAAATGTCATGTTGGCTAAAACCATGACATTCCACCCCTTGGCAACTTGAGAACTACAAACACCTCACTTTTAAACCATAATCTCTCACCCCTTCTCCTCATAGAAATTCACTTATAAAATATACTCATTCCTATTTTAAAAGTTTTAATAGTTCAACACCAAAAGTTCCTATAGTCTAAGTTTTTCATACCATTAATTGTTTGGCTCGAACACTTTAAAAGTCTGAAGTCTCTTAACTATGAGCTCCTGCAAAATAAATAAATAAATATCTTTAAAAAGTTAATTATTTCCAACACGTAATAGCACAGAATACACCATTCTTATTTTAAAATGGAAATAGCAAGAAAATATCAAGTCAAAAATAAGACTAGAATCTAGCAGGGCAAATATCATATCCTGTAGCTTAATGTCCATCTTCAGGGTATACAATGTCCAAATGGTTGTTTAGCTCCACACCTCCATCTCTGCTGCTTGTAGCACACAATCCCCCGGGCCAACTCTAATCTATTCATTCAGTTCTCTTCAGCTCAACACACATCCCATAGTTCTAGCATCTCTGAAATTCTGGGGTTTCCACCACAGCCCTAGGCCTTACTCTCAATAGTTTCTCAGGGTCTTTCTATGGGACTCCAACCCAGTAACACAGCACTAAGCCTCAACTGTTCTCCATGACCCTCTCAACAGTGTATCCTCCATGGCAGTAAAACCAATACCTCCTGGATGATGTCATCAAGCTTCACCATGGGACTGAGATGCAGCCTGACCCTCTAGGACCACAGCTCAGTGAACTGAGGGCTGACCCTAAGAAAGCAGCTTCTCTATGCAGCTGCTTATTAAAGGCAGAAAACACTTCAGCTTGGCTTTTTGTCTTTCGATGAACTTGGATTTTCACAAAAGGAGGCCTCTAGAGCAGGAGTTCTGCCCTCAAGACATTTCTCCCACTGCCCCACTGCAAAGTGCTATGTTTTTCTTCAATGGTGTTAATTTCTCCAGAAGCAAAAGCTGCTCCACTGTCTGTATCCTCCTTGTCTAAAATCTCTAGCTTCCGCATAGTCTCTCTTCCATGAAACAAATCGTCCATTATCTTTAAATTCAACTTCACAAGTTGAATTTACAAGTCAGGCCTCCACAGTGCACATCTCTCTCAATATTACCATGCTCCAAGCTCCCTCTACAATGGCCCATTGAGCCCATCAAGCTCTGCCTCCAAAGTTTTAGACTTTTCCATTTTTCTCCAAGGAAACAGTCAAAAGGTACAAAGGTACAAAGTCAAAGTTCCTAAGATTATTCTCCCCTTTGGCTGTTTTAATCCACAGTTATGCCTTATTGTCCTGTTAAAACTGTATTCCCCAACCTGTCAATAAATACTTGTAGTTAAAACAAAAAGAAACACAAAAAAGAATGTGAGTCTCACATGCTCAAGTTCATCACAGTAATGACCCCACTTCTGGTACCAAAGTATCTTGGTTTCATATTCTATTGCTACAATAAATACATGACTCAAACAATTTAGGGGAACAAAGGGTTCATTTGTGCTCATGGCTTCAGGTTACAGCTCATGATGCAGAGGTCACAATGGCAGTAGTCAGGGGAACTGGCCACATCACATCCTCATCAAGAGAATAGACACAACAACTTGCCAGCTTTCCAAAACCTAACCAGCACTCTATTATCTCTACCTGTTCAGGGAATGGTCCCACTTACTGTGTGTTGGGTCTTCCCACATTGATCATGCAATTAAGACAATTTTCTATTCCAGAAGTCTGTCTTAACTAATTAATTCCTCATAGGTACATCTACAGGCTCACCTTTTGTTATGGTTGGAATGTGAGTCTCCCAAACATGCATGAATGGGGAATTCTTTATGAAATGTCTGTCTGACCCCTTATCAAATGATGTAATATAGGAATTTTATAAAAGGAAAGAATTGTCTGACACTGAACTGTTAGGTACTTCAGAGGCTTCTTGATTTACATATTCAAAGTTCCTAAGATTATTCCCCCCTTGGGCTGTTTTAATCCACAGTTATGCCTTATTGTCCTGTTAAAACTGTATTCCCCAACCCGTCAATAAATACTTGTAGTTAAAACAAAAAGAAACACAAAAAAGAATGTGAGTCTCCCCTCTATTCCCCTTCAGCTCATGTGTTTGCATCCTTTTTGCTGGTGCTAATGTTTGGAAGGGTTGTGGCACCTTTAGGAGGTGGAGCCTTGCTAGAGAAAGGCAGGAAGGTGGGTTGAGTTTGATAATCCAGCCAATTTCCTCAGTTTGCTCTTGTTTGTTCTGCCTCCATGATAACTGTAGTGATTTGAACCAGCCTCCAGCTTCTGCCTTCAGCGTTCTGCTATGTGATTCCTACCATAATGGACTATATCTCCCACCTGGAATTGTAAACCAAATAAATCTCCCTTTCTTACTTAAGTCACATATTAATATTGTCTCCCAGCAAGAAAGGAAAAGGAACACCTTTCATGGGTCAAGCTAGCAGCAGAAACTAGCATGTATACTGTCTCTTTAATAAGCCTTAATATTTTCAAATATTTGAAAAGCAAAATCGTGTTTGACTTTGCATCTATTTCCTCCTTCAGATCCCTCAACCCCCTTCTCATGGAGCATGGCCACATACTATCTCGTCTCTGCCCAGAAGAGGATCCAACTGTGTCCTTGTTACTCTTGTGCAGCTTTCCAACTATACACAGCCTGGTTGGCAAGTGGGACAGTAGCAAATGCTTCCTACTTGTGATTTCTCAGGTCCCCAAGGGCCTCTCTGCTCACATGTGCACAACTGTATCAATGATTATGCTACTCGCATTGCTTTACGCTGACCTGTGGGGCAGGCTCTGGCGCTGGAGCACACAAAGACTCAGACCCTGCTGGCGCCAGGGTCCCTCAAAGATTTAAAGAGAACAGCGAATGCACGATGAGTAATCAATCTTCCTTTTAAAGGTTCATTCTCACTTCCTCTTTTGTGCTTCCAAAGTAGCAACTGTCTACTTTGGTAGATACGTGGGCATATTTACAAAAAGATATGTAAGAAATCATGGATTTTTTTCCCAAAAGTAGCGACTATTTATATACATTTGTTTGTTTAGAGTGTGTGCATATTTACAAACAGATACATACGTAAATCATGGATTTTTTTCCACTTAATGAAGCATGTGGACATCATTCCAAGTTAATACATAGGAAAACCTAACTCACGCTTTTGAGCAGCCACATAATGTTCCGTGGTGAGGCTCAACATATTTTATTCAACCACTTTTCCTGATCCAACTTTTTCCATCTAAGCAATGTCACAATAAGTGGCCTTCTACATGTCTCTAATTTCTTAGTGGCTTTATTGCTCTGTAGGGTGAAAAGATTGCCAGATAAAAGAGTTGGTTTAGTTATTTTTTATTAATTTTATTTTAAATTTTATTAACCATGAATATATGTATTTTTATTATCCATTACTTACTCCCCCTCTCCCCCCATCCCTTCCTACTCTTTCTATTTCCCCTTCCCATCCATTTTCTCCCTCTCCCAAATCTCCTACATGTGTAACTGGGTTACCTCTAGGATACTACATTAGTTAGTGCTTGAGCACCTGTCATAGTTCAAATGGCCCACCAGTGGGTAGACTGTGGAATATAGAAGCACTCTCTCTCTTTTGTCTAGCACCAGTCCCATACTAGTCCCTCAGGGTAACAGCGTGTCTGATGGGATCATCTCTGCTCCATGGCAAAGTGTTGTTAGGCCAAACTATTGTAGAGGTCTAGTGGAAGTAGACAGTGTTGCATTAAGTTCTTGGGTATCACACTCCTGAGGTTAACAGCAGCTACTATCTGACATGACTTCTCTTATCTTCTACCTGTTAACATTCTGCAAGGTTCCCTGAGCCTTGGGATGGGAGATATTTTAGATGTCCTGAATAGGGCTGAAGCACTCACAGATGCTTTTACTTTGCATAGTGGCCACTTGTGGTTCTCTTCATTATGCATCTTCCCGCGCATGAGTCTTTCTTAATTGGGTGCTGAATGCTTTTTTGATAACTTTGGCACCACCTCTTCTGCCCCTGAGCCTTGTGCTAGAAGTGGGGGTGACTTAGATGTCCTGTTCAGGATTGAGCAGTCTGTAGTCATTTATTTTGTGTTTTGTCCAGTTGTGATTTTCTGTGATAAACATTTTCTGGTGCAGAGGGAAGCTTTCCTATTGAGTGCTGAGTGCTCCTCCAAACTATGGGTATAATAACAGTTGTTTAAAGGGAAATTTGATATAATGTTTACAGTTAAATTGTCATAACTTTCACTCCTCCAGGACTTATGTTTTCCTTTTCTGCAGATTTTTGTTCTAGTTCACTGCCCTAGAAATGTAATCCCTGCTGAAAAGTGGGCCTTAAATCTAGTTTTTAAAAAGCTGTTGATTGCCCCCTTGCCAATCATGCCACTATTACACTGGCAATCACCTCTTGACAGGGTAACTGCTATTTTAACTTGTGGTTTTCACAGATTGATGAGACGCTTTTTTAAAAAAAAAATTTAATTATTATTTATTCAATTGTGCTTGTATGCATGTGTGCGCGTATGTATATGTATGTGTGTGTGTATGTATGTGCGTGTGTGTAGAACCACAGATGAATTCGGGAACCACCATGGACGCCTCCACCTCCTCCTTGTTTACTCTGCCCTGGGATTCACAGGCTCCACCCTACCAGGACCAGAAATGCAGGCCACCTCCGCTTCCACCCGCCATCTATACTTGGTGTCTAGGATTCGGACTCAGGACCTTCCGCCTGCAAGGCAGTGACTTAACCCCTGAGCCACCTCTGCAGCCCCAGATTGATGAGACTCTTGATTCCTCCCCCCACCCCCAGTTCTTACATAATACTTGTTCATACTGTGAGAGCTGTCTAGCAAGAAGGAAGCTTCCAGACCAGTTGCAACTGGCATTCTTGTCCACGTCCTTTGATACACAGACATTGGAGATGGCTCACTCTTAATGCCTGGGTGCCTGGTCTATCGACTCCCTTCAAGAAGCTGGACCTCACCTTAGCTTCTCTGAGATTGAGCTTGGCCATGTGATTGCACACTAGATGGCCTTCGGAATGTGTGCCAATTTGGCAAACCAAAAAATAACATTTACATAGTATACAGACTATGTTTTGGGACCGTCTGGGTGCTACTTAATGAGACTGTACTGAGAGGGGGAGAGAGAGAGAGAAATAGTGGCCTGCCTCTACTTTCTCCCAGATGACTAACCATATTACGCCACTGAACCCTGTCCATAACAAGTTGAAATGTCATTTTTGCATAATGTGGAATTTCTGAAACAAGCTTGGGTTTGTTGAGTCTTTCCTGCTATACATTCTTCTACTTAAATAGCTTTAAAATAATGTTTACTGTTGAGAAAGTCATCACCCCTACTCTTCTGTGAAAGTTTTTTGGTTCCCATTCTTAGATATGATTAACTCTTCTGTAGCAACTAAAATTTAATGCTGGCTAGTTGAAGAAATATCACTATAATTACTAAAATTAATTTTATACTTTGCTTGGAGGCAAGTCAACATTCTTATATTTCTGTTTATAGACATAACATATGTCTGCAAGAATCTCAAACTATCATCTTTTAATATTTTTAGTTACTACACAAAATAACAGGCTCTAATGTGACACCCACATATATGTGCCATTGTGCTTCGCCCAGGGACACCATTTGGTTAAGTTCCTTAGTCTTCTTTCCTCTCTTATTTTTATTTGTGGATTAGTTGTTGTATAATTTTAAAGTATCAGATAGTTTTTAATATACCAGTGCAGTCCTATCTCCAGCTAAATCCCCCTTCCTGTTCTTCCAGCCTGCTTAACCTTTGAACACCCAATCCCGAAAAACTACTGGGTTTATATTAAAATAGTATATAACAACACTATTTGTTTGGTTGCTATTTGGCATAAAGCTTTATATCATTTTTTAAAAATAAAATAAAAAGCAGGGGCTGGATAGATGGCTCAGGGGTTAAAACTCTGCCTTACAAGCAAAAGAATCTGAGTTTGGAGACCCAGATCCCATATAAAAGTGCCAATCAGAAACAGTAGTGGACAGCATTTCTGGTACTGGAAAACAGAGCCTGGGAAACCCAAGAGTAAAATAAAAAGGAGGTAGAACAATCCAGGGTGATTTCTGATGTTACCCTTGGGTTTCCATAGGTACATACACACACACACACACACACCTCATACACACGGAGAGTTGTGAGCAACTAGTCAGGGAGTCCGACTGCCATTTTAATAATTTATTAGCACATGGGTAATACTTCACACATCACACGTTCAAGTCAAATCCTAACAAGACTCCTACCTAACCCTAAGGCTTCCCACCCTGCGACTACACTTGGTCTGGTCACATGTTCCTCTCCTTGGATGGTCTCATTGACCACAGCCACATCAAGGAGTGGCATGGGGGCTGGGCCCGGCTGCTTAGGAACCTAGAAGTGGGCACACGGCTTCTCGCCAGCTGCATGTTCCTACAGGGGTTAGATCGACATCACGGCACCCTGTGAAGCATGTGGCGGGGAGGTGGTCACACCCTGAGTTGATAAACTTTTCAAATAGTCACCTCAGGGTTGCCTCATTTGCGTGGGCAGCCTTGGATCCTTATCTATGTAAACATACACTGGCTCACAGGCCAGGGAAAGTACGGTTTGGGAAAGTACATGAAAATTCTAGCTTACTGTCACATTAAGAAGGTTTTAAAACATTTGGTTTGCACACTGAGCTTACTCTACTTTTGCTTTACAACACGATTATTTTTATGTTCCCATCACATGCATGCAAAAGAAAAATAAAAGTAGCTGGCTGGGGAGATAGTTTGATGGGTAAAGTGCTTGCTGTGCAAGCTTGAGGACCCCAGTTCTGCTCCCAAAATCTACATTAAAAAAAAGTGGGCGCAGTGCCACAGGCTTATAATCCGGAGCTGGGGAGGCAGAGAAGGGAAGATCCCTGGACGCTCCTGGCCAACCTGCCTGTCCTCAAGAGTGAGCTCCAGGCCAATGAGAAACTCTGTCTCAAAAGAATAAGGTGGATGGCTTCGGAGATTGACCTCTGGCTTCCTCACAGCTCCCCCCACATGCACATGCGTGGGCATGCATGCACACTCACACACACATCCACGCATGTGCAAAATAAATAAAGAAGTTAAAAAGTATATCAGATGGAAAGTTCTAGAAGAAAGCAATTTGTAAGTTTTAAGTTGCAGACAATTGGAAATACTATGATGAAACCTCATGCCATCCTCTGTGCCTTGGGCATGAATCAATCCTTGGTATAGCACATCCATGCTGTGTCGGTTACCCACCTGTGAGCACGCACAGTGTGGCAACATTCTTTGAAAGAAACTGAGCACTTTTGCCTAGCTGTAAATACTATATTCCTTTTAACTGTGTGCATTTGTTAATCTTGTGTGGTGCCCAACTTATAGACTTTATCACAGGTCTGTATGTACAGGAACAAACCTAGAATGGCCAGGGACCCATGCTCTCTACAGTTTCAGGAGTCTCTAAGTTTAAAGGGAGATAGGGATGTACATGTCTCTTGGCTCTGTTTCTTTACAGACCTCTGAGTAGTGTCCGTTGATAGGGTTGATCATACAATATGGCCGAAGAGGCTGAAGATTTGGAGATGACTGTTCTGTGTGGCAATCAGGAGGAAGACAGTAACTTTTGGGTATTGGGGCTGGCGCTGCATACCCAGGAGAACTGGGGGCAGGCGACCGGGTAGAAGGTAGATCAGAAATGCTGCAAGAGAGAAGCCTGCACTGGGGAGAGGGTAAATGGATGGCAGAGGTGGAGCAAGGGAACTTGAAGGAAGAGGGATGGACTTAGTTTTAAAAGAAAGAAAGCTGGTGTCTGGGAAACCCCCTGGAAAGCTTGAAAAGAGGGGTCTTTGGGAAACCAAAACATCCTGAGCAAACAGCAATGATGCTCAAGGACATGGAGCACCCCACTTCATGAATTCATGGACCCTGTCTTGGTTTCATGTTCTTGTTGCGCTAATGAATACATGACCTAAATAATTTAGGGGAACAAGGGTTTTTGTTCCAGCTCAGGTTCACGTTACAGTTTATTGTGGCAGGGCAGTTATCAGCAGGGACCAAGAGCTGACCATGTCCTAGCCACAGGAATAGCCGAGCAGGCGAAAGGCCCATAGCATACCATCAAATTCAACTGGCTCTCTCTCCATCTTACCTACCTGCTCAGAGAATGGTCCCACCCACCATCAGCTGGGATCTTCTCACATCAGTTGAATAAGCTGCTGCAGGCTTGCTCAGCAGCATCCCTTAACTGGATAGTTCTTAGAGGTGTGTCCTAAGGATTCAGTTCTCGATTGTCCATCTGACAGCGGAAGACAGCTGACTCAGACCCATCAGTCACTGGAGATGCAGATTCTCCCTCTAAAGGGCTTCTGCATTTTAGCTGAAAATGTCCTTTGACTTTTTAGCATAGGTATGGTGTGTATGTGTAGCATCCCCTGCTCACCACAACAGAGATGGAGATACTATCACCATCCCCAGTTCCTCTCCACCTACTGCCACGATGCTAAGCTTCACCATCATGACAGCCCTGGAACCTGGACTGTTAGCAGGAGCAATCTGGGTTTGAAGATGTTGCATCCTGACTGTGGCTTTGGTCGTGCAGAAGGATCCATCAGCAGACCAGATGGGCTCTGGTGAGCAGAGCACAAAGAGAGCCAGCCCTGAAGGCAGAGTTCCCAAGGGGTCTGAAGAGAGAGGCTCCACTGAGAAGGAGTGAGCAGCAAGCACCTGTGTGGTTCTGCGTGGAGGGGACAGAAGGAAGAGGGGCAGGCAGGGCAGGCACAGGCCTAGCCACAGAGCAAGAGAGACAATGCGGGATTCCTACTGCCCCATGCCTTTGGGTGACCGCTTTCTTTTTATGTGCCATCTGAAAGTCGGATCCAGGATCTGAACTCAGGATCATCTGCTTATGAGGCAGAGGTTTAACCCCTGAACCATCTCTCTGGCCTTGGGTGACTGCTTTCAGCTGTCCGTTAAGGTGCCTTCAGGCAGAAGGATGAACTAGATCATGCTGGTCTGGCAAGTAATGGTCATCCTTCTCTCAGCTGTTACATGGATATGGTATGGCCAGTTCCCTCGGCCCTGGAGTTGGTGTGAGCTCTCCTGCCAAGCTAGACAAACAACTATAACCAGGCCTCGTAAAAGAGAATAAACCCCTTGTTCCCTTAAGCTGTTTGATGGTGATTTTCTCAGCAAACATGCAGGAGAACTGCAATAACTCCTTAAGTCCACAAGTATGTGAGCAGCTTTCATGAGCATATGCAGATGAAAATACTAGTGCTGGGTTCAAATCCTAACACCCCTACTTACTAGCAAAGCTGAGGCAAAGCCCATGGCTAAGCCACTCCATTCTCAGGCTCCTCATCTAAAAACTGAAGACCTTGATGGTGCTCCTCTCCCAGGGCTGCTGAATGCAATTTATCCTGTCAACTTGCCGGATTTAGGATCACCTAGGAGTCAGACCTCAGGGTGTGTCTATGTTTCCAGAGAGGTGGAAAGACATGCTCTGGATGTGGGTGGCACCATCCCATGGAATGGGGTCTTGGGCCGAACAGAAAGGGAAGGAGAAAATGAGCTTAGCACCCGCATCTACCTCTCTCTGCTTCCTGAAAGATAACTCATACAGAGGGTCAGACAAGTTAATATAGAGGTAGCCTCCCAGATGAAGTTTTCTTCGATAGACGTGCACAATAAAGCAGTCTTATGATTCTTGGAAGCCAGACTCGCGCGGCATACCCAGAATCAGACATGAAGTCACAAGAGAACACCATGACAATCAACCAGCAGGCAGTGAGTGGCCTCTGGAAACCTGGTCTCCTCAACTGTACAATGGGAAGCAGAGCCCGGGGCCTCCTTACCTCCAGGGGCAAGGGTGAGAGGGGCAGGGGTGAGAGGGGCAGGGGTGAGAGGGGCAGGGGTGAGGGGGGCAGGGGTGAGAGGGGCAGGGGTGAGAGGGGCAGGGGTGAGAGGGGCAGGGGTGAGAGGGGCAGGGGTGAGAGGGGCAGGGGTGAGAGGGGCAGGGGTGAGAGGGGCAGGGTGAGACCATAGGGCTGTAGCAATCAGAAGAGACCAGGATAGTCTGACCTTACACTATGGTCCTGTTCTTTCCTGTTCATCACTCCTTTGTGTTTTCTTGTTAACACTAGACTTTCCGCAGCACTTAGGGCAAGGCCTGGGAGCTGGTAGTTGTCAGTGGCCAGCAGGCAGGTCTGTGAACAATGCCCCATGTTTGAGGCCTCTCCTCTCCAGGGTCCTTATTTAGAGCAAGAGGCCTCTAACACCAAGTAGCAGAATTCTGGGATGCTGCAGGCAAGAAAGATTGCCCAGTGTCAGTAGGCTCCACAGAGACTGCCATCCGCAGAGGATGAAGAATTTGCAGTGTGGGGGTAGGGGGAGGAGAGTGTTGTGTGTGTGTTGGGGGGTGGGCACGCAAGCAGTTTTGAGCAAACCCAAACAGCTGGCCCTGGGTCTGGTACCCAAGAATCCTTCCTCCTCCCAGTCCCGCTATTTTATAGATGGGTGAGAAAAACGTGCAGAGCTGAAACCCGCACTTCCCCCTCGACTGCCCCCACATGTCAGGCGGTATCAAGCAGGATGATCCTCCGCGGTGGGGGTTGGGGACGCCCCTTTGGTCGTGCAACACAGGCATGGGGAGGCCGCGGCAGTTTTGAAAATACCAAGGAAGTTGATCTGGGCCGAGGCCCAGGCGGTGACGAGGAGGGAAGGCGGGGAGAGAGGGAGAGAGGGAGAGAGAGGAGGAGGGATGCAAGCGAGGCCCACAGAGCGGGCGCGGGGCGCGGGGCGGCGGCACAGCTCGGCAGCGGCGGGCGCGGCGCTAGGCGCCCGGCGGGGCGTCCCCAGGCTTTGACCCCGCGGGACCGTCCCCACCGGCCGGGCCGGCCGCCTCCTCAGCCGCACACCAAGGCATGCCTTCCGGCCCGAGCCCCACTCTGGAGTAGGGGCGTCGGTCAGTGCCTGCAGAGGGCACGGGCTTCCTGCTCCATCCACCCCAGCTCGAGCACCGTGCCCGTGGCCCTGCTGAGGCCCCCTGCACAAGGAACCATGAAAGGTAAGAGGACTCCCCCAAACCCCGGGAAACACCCAGACATCCCATCCTGGACCAGCCAGGCGGCATGGCCGCACAGCCTGGGAGAGCTGGGCAAGGAATTACCGGTCGGATCCCCACCCTTTGAACCATGCCTAGGAAAGATAAAGTGGGGGACAGGAGGGAGAAGGGAGGGAGGATGGACAGCACACACCCCCCTTGCCGTTCTGGCCACACATGCACTGCCATCCCTGAAAACAAATTTAAAGTTCAGAGAAGTTGCTGATGCCATGGTCAGCAACAGAAAGATGTCGCAGCCCCGTGCTGAAGTCCCGCCCAGAGACTCCCACAAGACTCCTACCCAGGTACAGACTTCTCCCCTTTAGCCCCTTGCCCAGACCAGATCTGCCATTAAGATCCCAGCTGGGGCCTGCCCTTGCTAACCTTTGAACCCTGCCTGACCAGCGCTGACCTCTGACCCTGGGGCAGAACAGCTGGGGAAGCCAAGTGGACAGGGTTGTAGAGGTCAGGGTTTCTCAGCAAGGCAGCAGGGCAATGGCAACCTGAGCCTGGTATTGCCGGGGGTCCCCGAAAGCATGCTTACATTTTTAGTTCACTCTGGGTCCAGGGAGTTGTCCTAAGGGACAGAGGACCTTGGAGGTCTTTGGTACCCTCCCCAGGTGCCTTTGAGCAGGGAGTAGCTGTCCTCGGAACTTTCTGTGTTTGCAGTAGTGAGACTTACCAGCTCTCCACTGCCCTGACTCGCTGCAGGGAGCTTCAGGCATCTGACTATATTCTCCTGCGGTGCTCAGGAAGGTATGGGAGGCGGGAGGCGGGAGGCAGGAGTGGGGTGTTGCCTTTCAGTCCTGTTTCACCATCCAGTGGTGGTTTATCTCTTTGGTGCACAAGAGTATCCAGGATGTGTGAAGAAAGGGCTTCACACTGCACTGAGATGGGGAGTGATGGGGCTGGGGACAGAGCCACCTGTCCAGCCGTCCCGGAGACCCCACACTAACTTAATGTACCACTGGTGCTATCTTGAAATTCTTTGCATTTTTTAAAGAAGGGACCCACACACGCACCTTTCTTTTTGCATTGAGGTATAATAAGTTGTAAGCGTACATGGGTGTGTGTAGGTAGGTAGTCTATGGAGTACCGACTGATTTACAATTCAATGACAGACTAGAGACCAGAGCTTCTGGATTCCAGCCCAGAAATCACTCCTACCTGTCTAGTTCCTTCCCTCTGACCTCTGGCACCTTCTTCCTGTGCTTTTTTTGGGCCTCACCAGGTCTTGGACTGTCTGGGGTGAGCCAAGCAGTTAGGATCAGCCCCTGGGAGTTCCCTTGGCTAGCAGAGAGGAGCCTTGTCCAGTGGGCTCCAGCTTTTGGGTATCAGAGCCCTGGGACAGCCCTTCCTGTCTGTAGCCTCAGGGCAGGCCATTACCAGAGAGCTCCAGAGGACTCTGAGAGCTTGCCTTACACTTCTGTATGTCAGCCTCAGGCTGCTCTGGACCTTGCCTGGCACAAAGATGCTCCGTGTTCTCAGTGTGGCTTTGGATCCACCAACATCACAGACAAACACATAAGAAACATATAGAAAGGGAAAGGCAGGCTGAAAGGCTGTGATGGTGGGGAGGAAATAGGTGCTGTGCATGAGGGTCTCAGAGGAGCTGCCACAGGTGGGAACACAGTGGGTCCCAGAAGAAAGCCATGCTCTGAGTGCTCACCTCCTCTCATGCTCCCACCAGGTGTGTCCCACCTAGATGTGTCCCACCCAGGTGTGCTCCCACCTAGCTACCTACCGAACTAATTCCAGGCCCTGAAGGCTTACTTAGAAAAGCTCCTCAGAAACCTTCAGTGATCCTTTGTGACATTTTAGGACCCCACAGGGTGCAGAGTTGCTGGAGGAAGCAAAAGTTGACTCCCAGTATGCCCTCCTCCCCAGCAACCAGGAAGAGCAGCCATCTCTACCGTTGGATGGAAAAGGCCTGCCTAATAGCAAACATTTGACCTTTGGGATCTGTGGAGTGTAAAGGATTTTTCTCACCCAAGTGTGGACAAAGCAATATAGCCCTCAAAGTAGGGGAGGACCATCCAAAACAACAACAACAAAAATTGTTCCCTAAGGAAGGCTGGCTTTATGGGCTCCTCCAAGTCCCCAAGGTCCCACCAATCTTCCAATTACATCTGCTGGCAAAGGACCACTGTCCCCTGCTCAAAACAAACACAATGCTTTATGGAGGAAGGGGGTGCTGGCAGGAACAGTACTTAAACAAGAAAACATGCCTTTTGAGCAGCACAGCCCACCCTTGACTGTGAGCCTGCTCTGCCAACCAGAGTCTTTCCACCAAGCAACCTCCTGCCTGCCAGCCGTTGGCCAGGCCTCCCAGGTTGCCACGTCTTTTGATGTAAGTTGGCACCTGACCTCCCTCACATGTAACTCTAGGAGCACACAGCTGACACAAGCCCTTGGGTGACAAGCCCACCTCAGAACTTGTCTGAGCCATAACAGCCACCTGTGAAGTAGTCCCCCCACCTCCAGCGACTGGCTCTCCCCTCCCCAAACAGCCTGGATGGTTGTGGAGGTGGGTACTCCAACCTTTCAGATTTGGGAGACACAGGCTCTAATCCTATTTCCCTCCTCTGGGCCCTTTCTCCTCCTGGGTGGTCCCTGAGGCCATTTGGGGAGTGGAAGTGACTCAGAGCAGGAATGTAGTGCAGGCCCTGAGCTGTGCTCAGCTGACTGGCTGTCCCAGGCTGGCAGAGCTGCCCTCCACCACTCTCAAAGGTGAAAGGAACAAGCCGTCCCCATAGACTGAGATCCTGCCATTTCACAGGCAGGCCAGGCAGGAGAAAAGAGGGCTCTGCAGACACAGAACTGATCCACAGGTGATCCAGCAGGTTGAGAGGCAGACCACAGACTGCAGCAAGAAGCTCATTTGTGAGCTCTGCAGGCTGTGCCCCTCTTCTCAGTCCTCCGGGCACCTGAAGAAGCCTGGGCTAGAGAGCAAGAGCTGAATGCACAGAGGGAAAAAGAATCCAATGGCCCGATGTACAGACCCTAAGGCCTCTGGGGTTTGCAGGTTGGAGATCTGCTCCAAACCCTCAGATATCTCCACACGAAAGGGTCACTCTTGTTCCTCATCTGGGGTAACTTTAAGACCGGAAGACATGTCTCTGAGCTAATTTGTGAGAAGGAAAAGGCATTCCAGTTTGCAATAGGCGTGGGCGGATAGCTTTGGCAGTTTGCATGGACAAACAGCTGTTCTGGGTGTTAGAATTGGCACCCAGAGTGGCATGATGAACCATGCCGCTCATATATACACCACCTGTATCAAATTATGGTGTGCGTGTGTGTGCAAGCACTTTTGCATGTGGAGTCTTGAGGTCAGCCCCATCTTGAACAAGTCCCTGGGCCCTTTGGGCTTCTGTTGCCTCATTCAAGGAGGGCTGATATGAGGATGTGCGTTCACCAGCGTAATGTTCCTGCCCTTCCCTTGCCTCCCTTTGGCACTGAGGATGTTCATGGCCTTTGCTTATTGTATACATGCAAGGCCCCACTAGCTGAGATCCTTGAGGACAAGAATCATTCTATGGTATTCTCAGAATCCATTTCAGGAATTCAATAATGATTTGTGTTTTTCTGAACTAATGCTTACAGACCAGATGTTGGACACCAGTGTCCTTTTATTTACAGATTAACAGTCATTAAGAGAAAAGAAGAACTCAAATTCTGTCCTGTCTCGCAAGGAGCTATCTCTCTGCTAGGGCACAAGGTTCTCGCCCCAAATCATTCCAAAGAGAAAGCAAGGCACAAGTGTGATGAAAGCGGTCTCCAGGGAGAGGGTGGCATAGTATCGGTTCTCCTCTTGGTTCTCTGTCTTCTGAAGGCTTCATGGCCTCAGACTCCTGAGTTCTCCCTGGGTACCCACCCCAATGATCTCTTGATTGGACACATGGTTGGACACATGGAGTAGACTAAGGGTACCAGGTTCACTCCCCAAGCTCCAGTCCATGTCTCCAGCAATGTCAACATCTCCACTGGAAACCTGCAGACCCTTCACGTTGATTCAGGCAAGGTACCTTCATCCCACTTGAACCCAAGCACGTGGGAGGAGGTACTTCCTAAAAGCAGGGCAGATATGAGGTCTGCACACTCAAGAACAGAACTGGGCAATGGGCAGGTGGCACAGAAAAACAAACATGATTTATAGACAACAATGTCCAAAGAGCAAGTAAGCTTTCAGAAGGGCTTCAGGGAGGAGCCAAAGGGTGTGTGACTTGCACCAGATCACTTGGGAGAGGCTGGAAGTAGTGCCAGTGAGAGCTGAGTGTTAGGTTCTCTGGGAAATGTGCTGGTAGATGGTAAGTAGGTAGATTGCCAAGAGAAGCTGAGAGCTACGGGCCAGAACAGCCTCGTGGCACCAAAGGACTTCCAAAAGGCTTGTGAGCTTGCAGTCATCCTCGTTGGACTTCATTCTAGGTTAGGAAATCTCTATGGAAGAACATGTTCTTATGATGGAACCTGAGTGGTGTGGGAAGGACAGCAGTGGAGAAGTAGGAAGGTAGTGTCAGGAGAGGGGTCCAAGAGGGAGGACATGTTGGTGGTGACCAGGGTTAAATGGAGTTAGTAGACTGTGAAGCCAAGTTGCTGGGACCACAGGGTTGGGAAGTCTTGGCATAAAGGAAGATGGTGGAGTGACAGCAGTGCTGGAACTTAAGGGATCTGTACGGCTTGGCTCTTTGAAAGAAGTGGACAGAAGAGGAGGAGCAGTGGCAGGAGGGTGGTCATGGAGTAGTGTAGGGAGGTCTGCCTTGAGAAGAAAATAAGAGAGAGAACATGGGTAAGACACAGGCTTTGCATTCCTAGCTGCTCACTCTTTAGAGACACTCTTGCTGTTTCCAACACTCAAAAACTTTAGAAAAGAAACATAAAGCATCCGTGTGTAGAGTAGGCAGGTTGAGCCTGGCCAGTGAGAAGCTGAGGCCAGTAGTGTCAAGCTGGCGCATTTCAACAGGAAGTATTGCCCCCATTGCATGGATGGCAGGAGACAGATGAAGACCTAGCCCCAGAGGACCAAGCCATGCATGTCTTTTAATTGGCAAGAGAGCTCTGTGGCAGAGCAATTCTGAAAAACATGGAATTAAATACATGGTTAAATGGGCTCCCCCTTTTGGTTTAAAGTCGTTCAAAATGTTTCCTGTTTTCACAGAGGATATTTTGGAACTACTGAGCTATTGGACACACTTTAGAAAATGGGTTTCTTGGAAAGTGGAAACTAATCCTTAAGGTGATGAGAACCTGGTGCAAGATGTCGCTTGTGTTTGGAGTTGGACAGAGAAATAACACTGATGGAAGCAGCCATCAGCTCTAAGCAGACTTTAAGTGGCTCTGAGGGATGGTGGGCACCGCCACTATCTTAGATGTAGGAAGGGGAAGCTCAGGTAGGAAGGGGAGTGTCAGGGAAAAGCAGCTTAGCCTTGAGCCATGAAAAAAGACTAGAATCTGACAGAACAGAGGGGACAAGGTGGGTCAAGCCAGATGGTTCCCACTGCATTCCGGGGGATTCCAAGGTGTGGAGGAGGGGCTGTGCAACTGTACTGAGGAGACTAATGTGGATGTGGCAGGGATGGCTGCTATGTGGGGTGAAAAGCCCTGGTTTCCTCCTCAAGCCCTTGAGGGGCTATTCAGAAATGGGGTGGGAGCGTGGGGTTGTCGCCATGATCAGAGATTGCTCTTGGCATTTGAGATGCAAAACTGGGATGCAGGATGACCAAGCAGAGTGGGAAAATTCAGAGGAAAAAAAGTCATGGACACAAAATGACAATGGTGGGGGTCTGTGAGGATAAAGTGGGGCAGGAAAGAGGAGGGTGTTGTTTTGGCAAAGGGGGGCTTAGCGAAAAGGTAGAATTTATCCCCCACCTCTACAGTCAACAAGAACATGGTGGGTGGCAACAGAGCGAGGCAACATGGGTGGGGGGAGGAGGCACCTGGATGTGATTTAGGAATAAAGGTGCTTAGAATGGGGTTCAAAGGCCCCAAATGCAGGAACAAGGAGGTTGGTGGATACTACTCCCTAAGCAGGAGGGCCCAAGAAAAGGCTCAGCTTCTTTGGAGCCCCAGGGGCACAGAAGATTCCCACCCAGCTTCAGAAGAACCCACAAAGGAAGCCGTGGCAGGAGGGGGTCTAATGAAAACAGTCCTGTAACCTTAATTATGCCTGCGCCAGCCTTAAACTATAGCTGTGCTGCAGATTTAAATATAGCTCTGGCTCCTGAGGAGACTCCCAGATCTTTATTTGCCCTGCCCCAATTGGCTGTTTGCAAAAACCCACTGTGAACTCGTCTGAAGATAATCATCAAAATATGTTCTTCAGAGTGCCCAAAGAAAGACCCTTTATTCAGTTCTTTGAATCTTTCCCTCTTCTCACGGATGGAAGAGTGTAGTTCCAGAAAAAAAAAAAAAAGATGAATCCACTATGCATGTTTTGGTCAACCAGCGTGGGTGACCGCAGTTGAGTTAGCAGCTGGTTAGCAGGTCCAGGCTGTTTTCCGCCTGCAGAGGGAAAGGCTGAACCGGACTCCATCCCCGGAGACCAGCAGCAAGGACCAGGTGCCAAGGCGTGCGCCTGTCCATTGAATGTTCGCTGCAGCTCTCAGGAGCGGAGGCTTACTCAACAAGGAATTCCTCCTCTCTGGCAGAACTTCCTTCCGGTGTTCAAGCTGGAGATTATGACCTCAGGTATGAGGGGAATAGAGGCCCTTTCAAATCTCCAGTGCCTGCTGCTACTTTACGGGTCTGGCTTGCAGCATTGGTCTTTAAAGGCTATTTAAAAGGAACTTTCCCCCCAAGTTCATTGCTACAGTCGGAGCCGCATGGAGTGGAGCCTGATGTGTCCTGTGGAGTTGACTTTATGACAGCAACTGGGACCCTCTGTGGTCACAGCTTCGATTCCTTGAGGCCAAGGGATGAGGTAATATAACAGGAAGAGAGTGTATGGGTCTGCATTTTCCTCCCTCTCTCTTCCTTTCTCTCTCCTGTGTTCTGTGACACGTAGTGCTTCCCTCTGCTATACCAGACGCCAAGCAGCCCATGTGTGTTACACTCAGCTTTGAGCACAAAGTTCTGAACTTCATGGCTGTTCACGTATGACACAGACATCTAGGTTTCAGCCTTATCTCAGAGGACCAGAGAAATTAATGCAGGTGGGACTCTAAGGCAATGAACTGAGGCAGCAATGGGGAGGTGGAGGGGAGATACCTTTTTAACTTTAGGAAAAGCTATGTTCTTCATCTAATCCCATGGACTTAAATTGTGCTGCCTCCCTTGCCTCTGTCCATGTTCACTGCTTAGCATATCAAACTTAAGACCTCGGTGTAATAATGTTGTTCCTTTCCTGTTTTAAACTTTTGCAGAATCTTGGAAATCAACATTTCCTTAGCCATAGAGAATACTAAGCATAAACTAGATTCAAACCAGGTTTTCAGTTGCTTCTTTCTTTCTTTTTTTTTCCTTTCTTTTAATTAAAATGAGCTGGTGGTTCAAACAGCAGAATACCAAAGACCCTCACAGCCGTGCCAGCACAGGGTGGACAGGGGCCAGCACCTGCTGCTGGCCCCGAAGGAGGTGACAGTGAGCTGGGTATGTGAGGCACACCCAGATATCAGGCCTGGGTGGAAGGTTCCTGTCTGTTCCATGGCTCTCCGCGTGCATACATGCTGCATGTGTGTCACCAGGATTGGCTCACCCCCCTGTCCTTAACAGGCCAACTAAAGAAAACTAATGAAAACACTGAAAGGAGATTTACTCAGTGTGGGAAGAGGAATAGAGAGGCCCAGTAACCCCAAGTCCATCTTCAGGGTCCTGACATGAGGTTTAGGTTAAATACAAGCCTAGAGGTACACATAGCTAAGCAGTTCTGATCAAGATATGGTTCTACCCACTCTTGCAGTCTGGGCGCCACTCCGTCCTGCAAGAGGGGTCTGACAAGTTGTCAGGATTGCATGAAATCTCTTCCTGGGGGACAAATCCCCCCCCCAGCTGCCACCAGGACCCCAGCCTCTTTACATTACCCCAGCATGAGATTCTTGGGAGAAATTCCAATCCCTTGGGGTCCACTGTCTGGACAAATCTATTAGCCTAAAGAGACTCAGATGTCTCTCCTTAGAATATCTTATCCACCCAGTCACATTTGAGATTCATCTACATAATGAGAACCATTAACCAGACGGTGGGTCACTTAAAGACCCTGAAACCTTACACTGTGGAAATGACTCTGACCTGTAAGTCTCCTTCCCACTCACTCAGCCTGTAAGCCTGTGATTATCGATCTCTGAATCACTTCTGAGAGCCAGAGAAAGTCAGATGGTGCGGGACTGGGGGAATGGGAAGACAAGGAAAATTCTTCTCTCCTCTCCACCATTTTTTATGCCTGTACATTCACCTCTTCTCTGTTCGGAACAAGCTTGATGAGATGCGAATACAGTTGAATTTGTGCTTTCCAAATGTCTTGGCTTGAGAGAACCACTAATGCTTTGGATTATGTTCATGTTAAAGCAGGCGAGGCTGAGGTGGTGAGTGGCTGCAGCCTTCCAGATGTAGGTGAATCAGCATTGAGTGCCAGAGAACAGGAAATTAGAGAAATCGGAGAACAGAGATTAAGAAGAGAAGCATTCTTCTGGGGACCAGGGCGGACTGTGAGTTATGGGACTGAGATGTCACCACAGGGAAGAGGACCAAGACCCTCACAAACTCTAAAGCCTGCACAGAGCTGAGCTCCTGGCTGGCAGCCGTCACTTCCCTTCCAGTGGGCCACTCCTTACAGGACCGGAAGGCAATCATCATTAACTCCCACTGCTAATGACAGGCGATGTAAGGGCCTCTCGCTAGGGAGGCTTGCTGGGAGGGGCGTTTGCTGAAGGCTGCTGTCAGTCTGCTTGATTTAAGTCATCCCAGATTCCTTGCAAAGGCCTGGACAGCGAAGTGATGAAATGGGCTCTGGAGCCAGAACAGGGAGGAGGCCCTGTCACGAGAGAGGACTGGGAAGAGACAGGGGCAGGCATACCAAGGTTTGGGTGCTCCCAGGAAGAGGCGGGGTATCTTCCTGAGGGTTTAGGGGTACACATCTGACCAGCCTGCAGCACAGAATGCTTCTACAGACTAGAGAGGATGAGTATGAGGCCCTGGCTATCTGGTGAGGTCCAAGGAATTACAGCCCTACTCGCCTAAAGCAGGGACTTATGGGAAAGAGATCATCATCCTGTAGCTGCCTGGGTGGAGTTGTCCTTGTAAACTGTTGGCAGATTGACTTTGGGATCACAGCCCAAGTCACAAAAGCAGGGCTGAAAGTGTGGATTTCTCAGGATACATGTGAAAAAATGTGTCGTCTTGATATACCATACTTCTTGCTCCTTCCTTCTTCTACTGTACCAGATCTGTCCAATGCCTACCCATACCCCCATACGCAGGTACACTCACATGCATTCTTGTGTGTGCACATACCCCCATACTCACACGGGTGCACTCACATGCATGCATATACACACTCACGCCTATATTCTCACAGGTATACTCATGCACACGTGTGCATATACATACTCATGTAGGCACACACATTCATACATACATACTTCACACTCACACAGATATACTCATGCACACATTCACACAGGTACATTTATATGTATGCATGCATGCATACACACATTCACATAGATATATTCACACACATACACACACACACACACACACACACACACACAATCTCAGCTTAACTGTAGGGCTCAGGTAGGGAAATGGACATGGGAATGCCTCAACTCAACTCGACCTCCCTCAACTTGGGAGGTAGGACCCCGACCTTGTCTTGAAGTCTTCAGATATTCAGGTACAGTCACGGAAGCACTATGAGAAAGCTTGTGCACAGTCAGTCAGTCATGCTGCTTGAGCCCATCTCTTTGCCAGCCGGTGTCCTAAACACACGCACTGTCTCTGTCCTACAACTTAAGCCCCGGTCAGAAGAGCTGGCTATAGCACTCTATGAAAGGAGAATCCAGGGCCCAGAAGTACACGCAGCGAGGACTGAACTACAGAGACATTGGAGTGGACCTGGAGACTGAGAGGAGGGTGTTCATGTACCATTTGGCACTGCCTCCATTTCCCAAGTGTTCTTTCTACTTTGCATCTGACTGCCCAGCTGAGCACAGAGGTCATCGTGAACCCTGGGGGAAATGAAGTTGCCGATGCTGAAGATCCAGGGCGCAGCTTACAGCATAAGTTCTGCCACATGCCTGTCTCTCTTCCCTTCGACATTTAATCTTGTTTTTGCACAAGAAAGACTTCACAGAACTTTGTAGAACCTCTGCTCTACTCTCAGTGGAAGCATGTGTCAGGGAAAAATTCCTGAGTTCAAATCCTGGCTTCACTGATATTCTGCATGCTATTAAGCAGTCTTAGCTTCTTTGGCCTTCAGTTTCTTACCCATAAAAGTGATGCTTTTGACTATAAAGTTTATAGGGCTTCTGTGAAGACTGCTTCTAGGCCAGCCGGCACTTCATCAAATTTAAAACAAAGCAGGGAAGAAAACTAGGACTGTCTGCCTCTAGCACATTCTCTGATTTTAAAATTTAGGTACTAGGTAAATGGCAAGCATACTGCTAAATTCATAGCTGCTACTGAAAGAAAATGAGTCCTCAAGGACCAATGAAACTCAAGGAAAACAGGAGGAAGAGGAAGAGAAAGAAAGAGAGGGGGAAGGGAAAGAAAGGGAATGGGACAGAGGGGAGAGAACTTAAGACTAAACTCAAGTAGGAAAGCAAATACAGCTTTGGGATATGTGGAGCACAGAATCTGCAGTGCTTGAGAAGATGGGGAGCAGGGACATGTGGCCTCAAGTGGTACAAGGGACAGTTTAGGCTGTAGGTCCTACAGTAAGGCCTGGACGTGGAAATGCCTCTCCCTGCTTTTCTCTAACCTGGGGCAGCTCTAGTTTTTTCTGATTGGTCACATCCTCATACTGATCTGTCAGTGCCATGACACCTGTCAATAAAGATCCTGACTCTTAGTCAGCTCGTCTGCTCTTAAAAATGGAGGAAGAAGTGAATGGAAGAATCGTTTGCCAGAAAGGGGACTTCTAGAGACTTCAGGGAGAGTTGGCATCTCATAGATCAGTGTGTGTGTGTGTGTGTGTGTGTGTGTGTGTGTGTGTGTACATATGCTGTGTGTGCATGTATGCTGTGTAATGTACATGTATATGTGCAATGAATGTACATGCACACTCATATTGAACTCAGGGTCTCACCCATGCCAAATACTTGTTTTGCACTTAGCTATAAACCTTCCCCTTCACCAACATTTTCTTAAATATATAGGATAAAACATGGAGATAATTTTATGGTAAGACTCATTGGGGGTAGATTAGCAGATCAGTGTATATTTGTGTGTTGCGTGGTAAGAAGCACAATTTATGTATCTTTCATAGAAATGTTGGCATGTCCTTACAATGTAACCCAGTAAACTCACTGCAACATCACTCGTCCATGCTGAACTATTATTCATGTTCACACATACCATGAATGTGCATGTACACATACATATTTGACTACAACCTATATACAATACAAACACTTATATATATGTGTGTGTAAAATGATCTGAGTTTTTATTAATCTACTTTGATACTTTATCTAACCCGCTGTTCATAACTTTCGGTGAGGAATCCTATCAGCTCCTCCTCCCTTCAGAACATGTCATGTCTCTTTCACCTTTTATCGTCTTTCATGATTCTGATGGCTTTGACTAGACAATTTTTCTTTACTAGGAATGATCCTCATTTTGTGTTTTTCTCTCTTTTCCTTGTGCCTTCTTGGGCAAAATGCTTAGGCAATGGTGAGTGATTCTCATGATGCCCCTATCAGAGACATAACCCTTTGATCACCTGGTTAAGGAGCTCCCCCTACCCTGCAACTAATAAGGACCCAGGGAGGAGAGGCTAAGACCACACACACACACACACACACCTTTCTTCCCATCAAAATGACCCCCTAGAGACAGCACTCACTAAGGCCCACGATAGTATCCACCAAAGATAGTATCCACTTGTGACCACACCTACCTGTGCCCCACAACAGCACCCACCAAGACCCTGCAGCAGCACCCTCTGGTACCCTGCAACAGCACCCACTGAGGCCTCATGCAGTCTTTGAAGTGTTTGCACATTATTGTCATGTAGTTGATTGATTATTCTCATGTAATTGATCGTTATCAGTCTTCTTTTCCTGTGGATTTGGGGGAATAGTTCAAAAGATAACTCTAGTGGGGGCAGGTGGGTGGTTCTTTGCTCATGAGCCAAAATAAACTTTTTTTCAGTTGATTACCTCAGGTTTGTGCATTGTCAGGCACCTGTCTTGGTCTCATACTTCCCTGCTGTAATGAAAACTGAGCCCAAACAATTTAGGGGAATGAGGGGGTGTGTTCTTGCTCGTGGTTTCAGGTTTTAGCCCATGATGGCAGGAAAAAGGGAACTGGCCATATCCACAGGGCGCGCTGAGAGAGGGCAAGGACCAAAGCATTCCTTCTAGCTTGCCAGTCTGCCAAAGCCAACTGACCTGCCTAGGAATAGTCCCACCATCATGGGCTGGATCTTCCTACATCAAGTAGATAATGTTCTATCGGCTTTCTCGGAGGTTTGTCTTAACTACCTAGTTCTTCTTGGGTGTGCCTAACGACTCAGTTCTCAGTTGTCAACTTGACACCTAGAACCAAGATCACAGCACCTTTATAATGTACTGGGGAATGGTCCACGCACAATATAACTGGCTGTTCTAAGTGACATGCACGTGTAGTGTATCACAGTCACGCCCATGAAGATGTGGAACACTGCCATCACTCCCAGAGGTTCTTTCTCCCTTCCACCTCCCCACACTCTGACCCACAACTATTGATGTGCCACCCATCACCGTTTTGCCTTTTCTAGGATTTCACAGAAATGGAATCCCACAGAATAGTTGTCTATGCCCACCTCCTTCTACGTGGAACAGCGATTTCCTGATTCATCCATGTCTCTCACTCACCAGCCATTCCTTCCTTATATTGCTGAGAACTTTCTGCTAGGCAGATTACCATCTAACTGGGGCAGGATAGAGACACAGGGAAAAGTAAAGGGACACCAGAAGGAATAGGAGGAGGCCCTCACCCAAGAGTCTGGTTGAAGTCCCTTGTAAGAATTTCAGCACTATTAACAACATTTGCATTGAAGATTGTTACACAGAGACCGTATTCCTTTCCTGTTGAGTTTTCCAATAAGAACATTAAAAGTGGTGAACCATGCTTAGGGCTTTAGTGCATGACCAAGCATAGCCTTCCCTAGCTTGGACACCTGCAGTGTTCTAGGAATCTCACAAGCAAGACTCTCAATGCCATTTACAGTAAAAGGACATCTTAAACTGCTTGCGAAATCTTGGTGATCCGTGGTTTTCCTTGTTAGATTGTAATCTTATCCAATACTCTACCATCTCATTTACTGAAAAAGGGAAAAAAAGTTTCCAATCAATCCTTTGAGATGTAACTTCAGAAGCCATCAAAATCATGTGTGTGTCTACTGTTAAGACACTTCTGTGAGACTCTCCCTTAAGAAGCCCACCCACACTAGAATGTGACTTAACCTTTTCCTGAACACCTCGCTTTCTATTAATGACAGCATTTAAATCTGTGTTGTCTCTTCTTGATAACTCCAACTCTGCTTCAAATGAACAGACAAACAAATAAAAACAACCAGAAAAAGATGGCTCTACAGGTGTCTCTTAAGCCATTTAGGTTTTATCCTTGGCTTGCGTTCCCTTCCCAGAATGAAGCCCAGCAGACTCAGTGAAGTCCTCGGTCAAACATCCTTTGGGACTTGGCTCAGTCTGCCCTTTCTTAGGCAACTCCTCCTCCACCTTTGAAAAAAGATCCGGCTTTTCCAGGAAGAGGAGCTGGCCGGCTTGGGGAAGGAGGGCAATTTCCTTAATAATGAGCACATCACCCGAGACCTTGCGATCCCAGGGAAGACACATCATGTAAGCCTTTAGACAGGACCCCCTCTCTTTCCTGCCACATCGTAGTGGGTCCTGGGTGAGTCATGGGAGGCAGGATGTGCCCATCTTGGATTGGCCTACCCATTTCCTCCTCTCCGTGCTTTCCAATTGGGTTGGACACGGTCTTGAGGACTGTGCTGATTCGGTCTCTTGTCTTTTCGGCATAGGGACTCTACTTCAGTTACCCACTGCCGAGTCAGTAGAGATGTTCTTATGCCTGAATGCCAGGGGTCTGAGTGAGATGTAGATCGTGTGGGTGAACCTGGACACCTCCCCAGCCCCTGGGAGATGGCTGGGATATCTCAGCTACTCAGTCCTCTGTGGCCCTGTTCTCAACTCAGTTGGGCCCTTGAACCCAGGGGTCCAGGTGGCCACGGTGTGTGGGGCTTGGTACCAAATGGGAAGTTGGAGAGGGATGGGTGTGGCTCGGAATCCAGCTCCGGCCTAACAGCGCTGGGTTCTCTGCAGTGAGATCGGCCGGCAGTGACGGGGATGCGCTTTGCGTCACTGAAGAGGAACTGGCTGGAGAAGAGGACATGCCACCCTTCTCCTGCCCCCAGGAGGGTAAGGCTCAGAGACCCCTCCCTCAGCTCCCCTGCCCCTATCTCCAGGCTGGTGAGCTACTTGTCCCACTATATGGTTTTGAAACCGTGTTTTCTGGAGAGTGAAGGGCTGTGGCCTGGTGGGCTGTGTCCATTGAGTTGGCACTGGGCATAAGAGACAGCTGTCTCCAGGACGACCACTGCTCCTGTCAAGGACCCCTGTTCTCCCCACAACCACTACCAGTCATCTGTGCCCAGGACCCGTTTCTGGCCTGGCCTCTCATGGTATTTAGTGTGGATGAATCATTGAAACGCTATGCTCACTCAATGATGCCCGAGGCCAAATCTCGAATTTCAGATTTGTGCTGGTGTGAGTATGAGCTGGGAACCAGGGTTTATAATCACTGCTGGTGCTCACTGTGTGTACCTGAGGTTGAGGTCCTCTTGGGCCACCCCACATTCCTGCTCGGTACATTGGTCACCCGCCAGGGTCTCCAGGAACACCTGTCCCTCTCTCCTGCCCTACTGGCAACCTGACTGGTGAACTGTAACTCCTTGTTTGGCTTCCAGGAGAACTGATGGTTGTTACTTTCCAGTTTGGGGAGCCTCTGTACAAGCTTTTGGTATGTTCTCTGGGTGGATAGACTTTAAGTCTCAGAACTGAGGTGCACCCTGATTCGTCCCTACTAAGGAATTGCTATCGCAAGGGAGTTTCAGTGCTACAACCCAAAAGGTCTAGGGCAAGCTGGGAAGTGTGGGCCGCACCATGAGGCATCACACAGGCTGCCCATTCTGTGGATCTTTGGTAGGATCAGTATAGGAGTGGAGGTGTCACCACCCCACGGGCTGAATGAAGATTCTGCAGAGACAGAAACGACAATATTTGTAAAGGGGGAAGAGAGTATTTGAAGACATTGCCTCTGTCTCTTCTATTCTAGAAAGTTCTAGGGCCTGGAGAAAGACAGTTAGATGAGTAGAGAATGAATGTGGAGTACTCCCTTTGTGAACGTGGTTTGAAATGTGACGATGCTGGTCAGAGCAGAAACATTGAATTGATGATTCACTCTTGTCCAAGCCACTACCCTTTTCCTGTCCCCTACAGGGGGGCCAGGACCCCGCTGTAGTCGTTGCCAGAAGAACCTGTCTCTTCACACGTCGGTGCGGATTCTGTATCTCTTCCTGACTCTGCTCCTGGTGGCTGTGGCCATACTGGCTTCTCTGGGTGAGTTCAGGGTTTCTGACCCAAACTGCGGAATAGGGACTGATTACGGTTCTCACACCGAAACTACCAAAGACAAGCACTATACCTCTATGGCCCGTGACCCAGGCCAGTATCTTTCTAGCTAGGGCATCTTAGTAGCTAATCCATACTGGCAAGTTAAGTTTCGGACCTCTGGTTAATATTTAGCTTTGAGTATGGTCCACTGTCTCCCCATTGGCTAAAGGAGATGACAGGACACGTTTGGCAGGTCTAGAAACTTTAAAATCCATGGCTGCCTGCCCCATTCCCTACCCTGCGATGGAGGCAAATTCTATACTTTTGGCTTTCCAGGTGCTTCTGCTGTGCAGCCTGGGTTTAGACCACTGGGTCAGGTGACTTTTAAGTTATCTGGTCATTCTCTATGTCTTTTTTTATTTTTCTAATTTTACAACCATATTGAGTACTTATCCCATATATATATATATATATATATATATATATATAAAATCTTTTAAAGTGAGCGCTGATATTCACCTCCATCCATCAAAATCACTTCCCGTATTCCCTAGAATGTAAATTCCTGGGTCTCATGCAGACTTACAAAGTGAGAATCTTACAGGCAAGATGGCCCTGCCTCCAGCTGAGGTACTGGGATATCCACATTCTTGGCAGTATTAGTTACTGTCTCATTGCCCTGGCCAAATACTGACAAGAATTTTAAAGGAAGAAGGGTTTACTTTGGCAAGCAGTTATAGGCGTTAGAGTCCATCCTGACAGGGAAGGCATGGTATGTGGGTGTGTGAGGAGGCTGGTCCACAGTCAGGAAGCAGAGAAGAGACAGGAAGTAGGATCAGGCTACAAAATCTCAAAGCCCACTTCAGTGACCCACTTCCTTCAGTGCAGCTCAACCATTAAAGATTCCACAACCTTCTACAGCAGTGCTTCCAGCTGGGGACCAGGTGTTCAAACACATGAGCCTATAGGTAACAGTTCACATTCACACCATAGCACTGGCTTAAAAACAAGAAGGTCTAAAAAAGTAGGTCAACAAATCAACATACATAATTAATGTACATAATTTGAAAGATGGTGAATAGCATGACTTACAGAGTGAGCCCTTGGCCTGTGGGAGTAGACTTTATGAAATTTTATTACAGGCATCAGACTTACTAGACCTCCTTGTTTCTATTCCACTACCTATTCCACTATATAGGGGATCTTAATTGAAAAAAGGCTACAGGAAATGACTATTTCAAACTTTAAAGTACAACTCTAATTCAACAACTTGTGATTGCCCCCTAGATTCTCTCAACACGGCACTGTTACTTGAGATAAACACTTAAGATATGTACTTAAGATACACACTTAAGATAAACACTTGAGATACATACTTGAGATACACACTTGAGATACATACTTGACATATACAATTGAAATATACAGTGTTAAGTAGAACCCAGAGATTGCAACTCCTGTGAAAATTCAGTCTGAGTCACTAAGAGCCTTCAAAGTCACTGTCTCCATGTTTTCGATCACTATATCCCAGGAAGACGCCAGGCGAAGCGGGGGCGGCCTGCGCTTCTGGTCGGGTAGGGCGGAGCCTGTGAATCCGGGCAGAAGGAGGTGGAGGCGTCCATGGTGGTTCGCGAATTCGTTCCGTGGTTCTACAACATACACACACACACACACCACACACACACAACACCCACGCACCACGCGCCACGCGCGCCCGGCGCGCACATCACACAGTGAATAAATAATAAAAAAAAAATTTAAAAAAAAAAAAAAAAAAAAAAAAAAGAATCAGGACTAGGTAACTGACTTTCCCCTTAAATTTCTAGGTGAATTTACCGGAGATGAAAGAAGAAAAAAACCAAAACTAATCACTGTTGTCACCCTCAGGCATGTCTGGAATGGTCCCTTAATTCCCAAAAGGTCTACCTACTAATGTTGTGATTGCCCAGAAAAATTTCATCTTGTCATGATCCCTGGATTGCATCTGAGTCTGGGGAAAAACTGGTGAGATTGCCAAGAAGTGGCTGTAGCCCAAGCTGACGGCTGTACATGCAGTTCCTGGTGGGGTAGCCTTCATCTGTGCCATGCTTTTGTTAATGTGTTATTGAATGAGTTAGTCTAATATAGTGCCCTCCCTGGAAGTACAAATACCACTGAACTTTTAATAACCAAAAAAAAGTAACCTACATAATGAGAACATGCACAACACACACACACACACACACACACAACAAAAACAACACACCACATAAAACAACAGATCTAAGATATTTAGTCTTTACACAGGATGTCTTAAAAAACAGCAAAGTTAGAGAACTCATACAATGGAACCTGGACCTGCTTATTGGATGAAAAGATCTCCACTCAAAAAGCAATAGTCCGAAATAGTAACATAGACCCATGTCTTTCCAGAACAAAGAACCCACATGGAACAGAACTGTAGTTGAACAAATTGGACACATTATCCTTCTCTGCAATGGAGAGCTTCATTGTGTGGGGTAGACAAAAACATACCTTAGGATCCTGCTTCGTTTGGGTCCATCTCGGGGAGAACAAGAAGCAGTCACCTAGACTATTAACTAGAAATTGAGGCAATTGTGAACAATCTTGTCTTTCAGGAGAAGCAAAGTAGAACATAAGTAAAACTGGTCCACTCCCTGAAGTTTTGCATCAGCACTTCTCTCATTCTTGTGACAAACGCATCATTTGGCCCTCTTTACTATCCATATGGCCTTTTAGAGTTCTGAATTCTCACCACAGAGAAATTGTGTGATGCAAGTTTGATATCACTGAGAAATATAATAAGGAATGTTTTCTGTTTTCATTCCTTCAGACCAAAACCCCAAGCTTCCTGTTTTCAATTCTTCATGGAAACTGTCTGAATAAATCCCTCCCCTGGAAAGCGAAGGCATCTTACAGGAAGGTTTCTGGGCTTTTACAACCACAACCACAGAGCCCTCCCCCCAGACATCAACCGGAAGAAGGTCCAATGTGGCATATTGCAAGATTCAAACGAAGAAATCTACAATAATCCTCTTTTGGCAAACAGGATGGCTGTTCTACTTCCCTCACCTTGTAATCCCAGACTTGTCGATAAAGGAAGAAAAAAAATGTGGATTCAGAAATCAATCTGGTTGATTGTACAAGATTTAAATGTCATAATTCTTTAGCATTCCCTCGTCATGATGTCCCTGATTGACAGTTATCAGTCTCCATTCATCTCTCTTTTGCATCCCTTCATACCCTAACTTGTCATTCTCACATTCCACACTTAGAATGAGAAACATTTACCTGGAGTTGCATATCTCGCACACAGTGAATCCCCCTCAGTGCTAGTTGATATAGCTAGTTGACAGTTGGGGGCTGAGCACTGGGGCACATCCTGTGATAAGAAGGAAGGGGGTCCAATAGTTTGGGGCACACTTCAGCATGCTGGTTAGACTGCTGTCTTTCAAGTGAGGAGGTTTGCTCTCCTTCAGCAGTTCCTTTCCCCCACTCCTGATTGTTTGTGTGATGCTCCTGCCAAGCTGAACTATAAACATAATAAGAATCACGAATAAAAATAAAAAACCTTTATCCCATAGTTGTTGTTTTATTTTATCCATCAACATGACAAACAAAACTGCAGTAGTCTTCCAATCCCTATGTATTATTTAGATTTTACAAAACCCATTTACCCGTCTCTGGCCCTAGAGAGTTAATTGAAAATTTCTTATTTTGTAGCAAGATAAGCAGTGTCCTACAGACCTACATTTTTCAGAAAGCTCTTGCTGAATGAGGCCAGAAAGCCTCTAGGTATACATGCCAATGACTACAGAAACCTGTTCTAACTTATGAACTCTACTTAGGAGAATTCAAGAGCATTCAACATCATCGCAAATGCTTACGATGAATTTTGTCTTCTGATTCCCCCAAACAACGATCAGTGCAACACTTCAAGGAACACTTGGCTGGATTTCCTGATGCTGTGGCCTTCCTTGGTGCCCTGTCCTGCAGTCTACATCCTGTTTTCCCAGGGGGTCTGGGTGGCTTTGGCTTCCTTTTTAAGTCCCACACTTGGCAACTGCCCACACCCCTGCTCTCCAGCTCATCTAATATTCGGTACTTTTTTTCATCTACATTACAGTGAAAACTATAAGATTGCTGTTGGCAGTGTATCATCTTTTGCCTCTCAGATACATCATCCAATGGTGTATTTTTCATGCTAACTGTTGATCTCTCAACCAATGTGAGTGTTGAGGACCATCACCCGAAAGACTACATCAGCCTATCCACTAGGTTTCCCTGGAGCTGACATCTTCCAGGTTTGTCCTCCCCTCATAAAACAGCATCTGTGGTGTTAGCAGACCACCATGGTCAACAAGCCCTCTTGACCAACCTCCCTTCAACCTCACGCGAGTTCTATCTCTGGAAGCCATATCATGCATGTGTTCCCCTTACTCCCAATAAATAAAATGCTTTTTAAATAACACACCTTGTTGTAGTTAGCCTGCATGGTTGCTGACAAATCACCATCACACAGCTAAAGGACAAGGGTTTTATTTCTCTTATGATTACTGGTCACAGTTCTTAGTCCAGATGTGATGAGAGAGCATACACCAACATCAGGGTAAGGGAATTGGCCACAACCATCTTTAAATAATGGCGGAGAGAGGGACAATACTTACTTACCAGATCAGCATGTCTAGCCAGTACACACAAGGTTTGCCAAACATTTTTAATCAGCTCTTGGTATTTTATCCAAACTTAGTCCCACCCACCATGGGCTGGACCTTCCCCATCAGCTAGAGAATCTCATGCAGGTTTGCTCCGGGCTTAACTCAACCACTAATTCTCCTACAAATAGCCCAGAGCTCAAACCCTCAACTGTCAAGTTGACATCTATGCCTAATATGGCAATCCTCATTTTTCATAGTGAATTCAAGTCAAGCGTAAGCCACATGAGACTGTCTCAAATAAAATATCAGAATGAACACATTCCTGTTATGTTAACTAGAACAAGAACCTAAAAAAGGAAGGAATAGATCTAGGGAAAAACAACCGATGAACCTATAGGTGGGAAGATAAAGTACAACACAACTGCTCTGTAATAACTACATTATACTCAGATTTCAAGAGTATTAGCACTCATCCTAGAAATCTCTATAACAGAGGTAGAGAATCTCAACGCCCTGAGTGGTGGCACCTAGGCCAGTAGAAGAGCAAGCGAAGTGGGTAACGATGACGCCATAATCAGCAGAACGGGCAACTTGGCAATGCCACCCAGAATCAGGCCAGTTCAATCTCCTCCCCATCCAAAGGCTTAAGGAACCTGGAGAAAGAGGGGGCAGTAAGATTGTAAAAACCTAAAGATGGGAAGATCCACCACAGAAAGGACATTCCATTCAAGGCAGGACTGGTGCATACACGTGTCCTACAGGCTGCATCATGACTGACATACCAACATGCCCACCATAGACTATCAGGAACTCAAGAGAGATAAGAACATATCATGGAAAACCTTAGGACTAGAGTGAAGGGAATACCCCTATCAGTGGGTAGCCCAAGGAGGGGTCAACTGTAGTAAGGGCACAGAGACTGAACCCCCCAAGAACAGTAAGCCAAGGGGCCCATAAAGCACCCAGTCAGGAGTGAGGGAGGGAGTAAGAATGGATTGTTGAGAGACGGGAGAGAGATGGGGAGGAGGGAGGGAGGGAGGGGTGGAGGGACAGGGAATAGTACTCAATATGCTTGTAAAACTAAAAAATAAATAAAAAGAAAGAAAAAAGGAGAAAGAAAGAAAGAAAGAAAGAAAGAAAGAAAGAAAGAAAGAAAGAAAGAAGAAAGAAAGAAAGAAAGAGTCCTCTCCGTGCCCTTCATGAAAGTACTCATAACCACATGGCTACACCAAAATGAGAAAAATCTTCCTGTGCTTCGGTGAATCAACCAATATATCAGGACAATTGAAGGATCAGTTCTCCAGAGGATCTGAAAGATTGTGAGGCCATTTCCACAGCATCACACAACATAAACCAACAGCCATTTCCAAGATAAAAGATCTGAAAAGCTCACTCAAAACCACATAGTTTTTTTTTTTCCCTCATTGACTCAATTTTTTTCTCCCTACTATACTGAATGGGAATCTTCAAAGGAGGCTTTGGAACACTCCCCTTAAGCCTTTACCTTTGTGGGTCCTTCACTGAGCCCCACCACATGCACCTCAGCCGGGCTGGCCTAAATCCCTAAGAGCTGCAGTTACAGGAGTACCCCCAACCCAAACCGTCTTTGATCTGCACTTCCTCAAACACAAGAGTCATATTCATCAGACAAATGAAGCTAAACCAGTCATGACTAACCTACTTGAGCACCCGTAAGCCCAGTTGAATGGGGTGCAGGGAATGTTCTTAGATTGATTTCCTCTCTGCTTCTATTCTTACTTGAATTATGTTCTTTCTCTGTTGAAAGATTTCTTTGTCATCTGATTACCAACTTGACTTTTCTCTCCTCAGGTGCCAACATCTATAAAACTTCTAGGAAAGTGTCAGGTAGGAGAAATGCCCCAAAATTGACACATGGAATGCGATTATTTCAAGGGAAACTGGCATGGTTGGCAAGGCGCTCCTCTGCTCTCCCTAACCCACCTAATGTCCTGAGCCCGCAAAGCAGAAAACACCTCTCCCTGCTCTGTTAACCACCTGGTGGGGCAGGGAGCCGGTCAGCCATCCTGAACGGTTTGCTATATACCTTCATTACCTGTATTGGACTCATTCAGTGCAGTCAAGGGCATTTACAAGCTGTCTAAAAACCCTGTAGGCCCAAGGGGTCTTTGTTTTAGGCCATTCTGTGTTCTGCAATTCACTGAATTCCCCTAAAAAGTCACTTCCAGTGACATTCTGCTGCTTCCTCCTCCTCCATAGAAAGGGGCTGGGGGGGGCTGGAGAGGTGGCTCAGGTTAAGCCCTGCCTTGCAGGCAGAAGGTCCTGAGTTCGGATCCTAGACCCCACGTATAGACCCCAGGTATGCCGGGCAAGAAGCAGGGGCAGCCTGCATTTTCAGGTCCTGGTAGGGCAGAGCCTGTGAATCCCCGGGCGAGTAACAAGGAGGAGGGGGAGGCGTCCATGGTGGTTCCCGAATTCCGCCGTGGTTCTACACACACATGCATACATACAAAAACACAACTGAACAAATAATAAAAAAAAAATTTTAAAGAAAAAAAAAAGAAAGAAAGAAAGGGGCTGTGGGAGCTTCTATACAGCCCAGGCTCTTCCTCAAGTTTTGAACATCCTCCTGCCTCTGTCTCTCTACTGGTGGGAATACAGGCACGTGCCTCCACACACAGCTAATATTTTTGTTTGTAACATGGTAAGTGTGAACAGATGTCAACCACATAAAATCTCTTTGAGGCTCTCACTGACTTGTAAGAGCGCACAGAAGTCCTGAGACCAAAACGCTTGAGAATTTTTAACCAGCACAGCCGGCAATGTAATAAAGGTACCAGGTGCAGGAGGAAGGAGGTTTGGGAAAGTCCCTGGTTCACGCGTCTTGTCTGAAAGTGTCGAGGTGAGACCGACAGCGTTGGGGAGTTCCTCTTTGCCCTAGTTTCATTCTCCGGCTATAATTGGTGTGAGACGTTCTTCCGCTTGGACACGTGTGGTCGCGCTCTCACTGAACGTCCCAGTTCTGAAAAGTCCAATCAGAACACTGCGGTCTAAACCAAACAGGCAAACGCTATAAAAATCCTCCTAGAAGAACTACGCTTTTCTCCAAAAAGAAGGATGGATGCTTCAATGCCCGGCGCCCTCCTGGCACTGCTGGCCGCTCTGGCAGTGCCCCAGACCTGGGCGAGTAAGTGCAAGGCCTCTTTGGGGAGGAGTGTGAGCGCCTCCCGACAGGGGGCGCCACACGAGGCAGCCCGGGTCCAGCCTCCGTGCTTCCCTCGCTGGACGTCCAGCTCGTCCCGAGCGCCGCGCCCTGCTCAGTCCCGCGGCCGTTTTCAGCTCCCCACATCCCCTGCTCCGCCCTGGCGGTGCACCTGGGCGCAAGGTCCCCGCCGGGAGGAGAGTGGCGGGTTTCACCTAGCGCTGCCCGCAGCTTCCATTCGCTTGCGGTACTTCGGCACCACAGTATCCGAGCCTCGCCTTGGGGAGCCCCGCTACATATTCGTTGGCTAGTGGACGACACGCAGTTTGTGCACTTCGACAGTCGAGCAAAAAATCCGAGGATGGAGCCGCGGCGCGGTGGATGAGCAGGAGGGATCTGAGTACTGGGATGAGCAGAGCCAGAAGAGTCAAGGCCTACGGACAGATGGCGCGAGTGAACTTGGGGTTCGCTATCAGCGTCTACAACCCCACCAGAGCGGTAGTGACCCCCACGGACAAGCCAGAGTCTCCCAGGTTCCCAGATCCAAGGCTCGATCCGAGACTCGGGAACCCGCAAAGACGGACGCGGATTCAGGTTCAGTTTGATCCAAATCCCGAGGGTGGGCGGTGCCGTGTGGGCTGGGCTGACTGCGGGGACGTGGCCAGGTTTTCACACCTTCCAGTGTTTGTTTTGGCTGCGACGTGGGACCCAACGGTCTCTCCTCCACGGGTACAGTCAACACGACGCACTACGACGGTCAGTATTACATCTCCCTGAAAAAGGACTTGCGCCCTGGAGCGCTGCAGATGGGCCCCGCAGATCACCCGGCACAAGTGGGGAAGTGGAATAACGAAGCCGACCACTGGAGGACCTACCTGAAGGGCGAGTGCGTAAGAGTCCTACATAAGTTCTTGGAGACCGGGAAGGAAACGCTACAGCGCACAGGTACAAAGCGCCAGGGCAGCTCCTCCATCGGCCCCAGGCTGGGCTCATATCTCCGAGGAGGGAGGAAAATGAAATCCAGCTGCAATACTGTCTCTCTCTTGCATCTGGAAAGGGAAGAGTGCCCCTGGCTTCCTGGTCCAGCATCACAGAGAGCACCTCCTGAGGGTTCCGCCCATCTCTCGGATAGTTCAGAATCTGTCTCAGAAATGGTAGGAGCGGAGACCCTAAGGAGCCAACCAGCAGTTCCTTCAGTCTGCAGCACACTGAGAGTCATGGGCTTTTCTTGTCGGACTCTCTACCCACATCCATGTCTTTAGAAGTTTGACACCAGGGATGCTGAGTTTCTTCAACCCCTCCCAACAACAGAGTCTCTGATGAAAGACCTGGAGTCTCTATCCCAAGTCGCTCAACCGAATCTAGAGTTTTCTAATAGATTATCAGAGATGAGACTAAGCTACTGTATAGAACTGGAATCTTCCCACACCCTCATTCACCTATGTCTGCATTCTCCTTCTGGATAGTCACATGGATGCGGAGTGACCCAGAAAGAATAAAAAATGCCTAAATTTTTCCAAGTGTTCAGCCCAGCCCCCAAAGGGACATGGTGACTCATCACCCCAGACCTGAAGGGAAGGTCACCCTGAGGTGCTGGACCCTGGACTTCTATCCTTCGGACATTACTTTGCTTTGGCAACGTGATGAGGAGGACCTGACCAGGACATGGAGCTCGTGGGACCAGGCCTGCAGGATGGAACCTCCAGAAGTGGGCAGCTGTGGTGGTGCTCTGGGGAGGAGCAGAGATACACCTGCCACGTTGCTGCATGAGGGGCTGCCAGCCCCTCACCCGAGATGGGGTAAGGAGGGTGTGTGTGATCAGAGCCTGTGGTCAGGGATGGTCAGGATAGCAGGAGCCTTCTGGAACTGTAAAATCAGAAACAGAGCAGCTTAGTGGGTCGCATGACCCTTCACATCTACTGTCCATTTTTCTTTCTAGATCCCTCTCCTTGGCCCACCATGGGAATCACTGCTGGCCTGGTCCTCCTTGGAGTTTTCATCATGCGTTGCCGTGGCTGCCATTGTTGTTACAAGGAAGAAGAGCACAGGTGGGGAAGAAGCAGTGTTGGGTTTTGTCTCACTGGGAGACTACAAGCCCTAGATGTAAATGTGCCCTTTTCTGTATGGAAGCTAAAAGGCATATCCATCCACACGTGTGTGCTTACCTGATCTTTTGTTTTGCAAAGCGTGCATGAAAATGGGGGCACATGTGACCATCGACTATCTGCAATGTAGACATGATTTCTAGCAATCAATATCAGGCAAGAAGTACTATGGGAATAGGCTCCAGGAGGGGAACTTGATCCCCCTTGCACATCACCTCTCTCATGTTTCCCAATCCTGCGTAGATTGCATAATATCTAGAAACTTCCCCTGAGGTCTCCGTAGGATTTAAAATCTACAACTTCTTGGCTGATTTTAATGCCCAGAGTTGGAAAAGTAGGATTACTCAGAAAATTTTTCAGGAACTAACTTTGTCATTCCTTTCCTCCACGGCAATCAGGCTTCTTCGCATATAAGGGGATGCCATGAGAGTGTAGAATTGAGGTAAAGATCACATCCCAAATCACTTCCCAAAGAGCTGGACACAGCAGGAGTTCTCAGCGCACAGCTGAAGGTCACATGCTGGACTTTTTTTTTTTTTTTTTTTTTGTTTTTTTTTTTTTTTTTTTGACTCAGCTCACTGACTGTGATAAGAAAACAATAGACACTGCCCGAACATTTGACAGGGTGACTTGCCAGATCCAGTTCCAGGACGCTGCCCCACCACACTGACCAGCACTGTGTGTCAGTGGTGTGAACTGTGGCCCTTGGTCAGTGGCAGGGTTGGTGGGTCCTGTGGTGGACCTGGTGTCAATGGTCTCATGGGTTCTGTTCCTGTGGTAAAGAAACCCCAGCAATGGCTTCTTCAAGCTGTTTGTCAAAACAAATAAGCTCTAATATCCTGCACAAAATTCCTTTAAGGTTAAATGACAAGAATTCAGATTTTATAATTTTAATCTAAAAGTTTAGAAATTTGTCTAGATAATTTTCAGACAGCAAGCATTCAGAGACTTTCATTCAAAATGCCCCTTCAATCTTTCATCTGAGGATAGACCCTTTGACTCAGCATGATGATACCTGTCCTTACTTCTCAGGAGAAAAAGATGTATATATATTTGAACCTTCCCTCATTTTGGGTACTGCTCAGATCACTGGTACCAGTGGTCATAAGTGGTCGGTCCAACAATCCTCAGTTCCTCTTCCCAGACCCACAGCTGTTGATCATTGAACATGGGACACAGTTATTACTTTTTAATTATTTTTATTAACTTTTTTTTTACAGGTCTCACATTGTAAAGTCAGGCTGGCTTGGAAACTCTCCATGTAACCGTGGTGGTTAATCATTATCATAACTTTGCGATTTTAATTGAGAATCTCCTAGGAATGCAGTTCTGGACATTCGGTTGAGATATTTCCAAAGAGCTGGCGAGGAGGGAAGACCCTCCTGAAATGTGGGGCACACACACATCCCATGGTGCGAAGTTCCAGTCGGAAGAAAAGGCCATGATGTCAGTTTCCTTACTCTCAGCTCCGTGCTCCCTGGGCATGTTGCCTGCTGTCATGACCTCTGCTGTGACCTTTCCTGTCATGATGTATGTGGCTCTTCTTCATGCTGAACCAAAAAAATCATCCTTCCCTAAGTTGCCTCTTTAGGTACTTTGTCTTCCAATGAGAAAATAAACAACCTAGGCGGGTCGTGCAGTCTCAAAAAGCCTCCTGCCTTCATCTTACTAAGCATTGTGATTACAAGTGTGAGACAACATACCCACATCCAGACTCCTGCAGTAGCTTCAGGTGAGGCTGATGCTTCCCTTCCTGGCACTGTGGTGGCACCTTGCAGCCCACATGCCTTAAAGACCAGCAGCCACAAGCCTAAGCTTATTACACAGAACCTGTAACTGTACAACAGATGTCCCGAATTCTGCTGAAGTGTTCAGAGGTCTCCCAGGCACAGGAAAGTTGAAATTACCTGTTCTGTATTTTCTAGGTTCAGTCTCACAACTGTGTGTTTGCCAGGTGCAGTCTGAAGTGATATGACCCCCATTGGCCAAGGTTTTGAACAGTTGATTCCCAGCTTGTGAAACTGTTTTGGAAAGGTTTAAGAACTTAGAAGGCAACGTCTTTCTGAGGGAAATTGAGTCACAGATAACTAGGACTGAGGTTTTGGGTGTGTTGTGTGGTGTGTGTGTGTGTGTTTTGTTTTGGTTTTGGTCTAGTCAAACAAAATTTATTTTATAACTTCCATGCAATTTTATTTGCAAGCACACATTCTTCATTATTAGATGTTTGAATCCTTGGTTGATGTTTGGGGAGGTTTTTGGCAACGTTGGGGAAAAATCTTCTTGCTGGAGGAAGGCAGGGGGGTGGTCTTGAGGTTGGTTAGCCCCCATCTCACTAACCTTTAGTGTTGTTCTTTATTTATTTGAGAAAGAGCATATATGTGTGTCACAGCACATAGTATGATATCAAGAAAACACATTTGGAAATCATTTATTCTTTATTCTCTCTACCATGTGGACTCTAGGAGCAACTATACTTCCAAGTTTGAGGCCAGGACCTTTACCTGCTTGCATTATAAGTAACTAAACAGCCAAGGTGGGTCTCTACTACTGTCTCAACTCCAGCAAAGTCATTCTCTGCAGGATATCTGTTAGCCACAGCCAGGCCAACCTCCAATCTTGGTTGAAAGTGGCAGTGCCTGAAAACTCATCATATTGGTTTGCAAACCATACCTGAAACTAAACCAACTTAATCTTTCTGGGGATTCCTGTTCCCACACTACTGTCCCTTATTACTTTTTCTGTTGCTGCTGTGAGGACCAACACTCAAACGCAAGGAGAAAGGGAGACTTAGTGGCTTCCAGTTCCGAGGGAAGATACAGTCCATTGTGATGACAGAAGCTAGGAGGCTTGGTCACATCCCGTCATAGAAGCTGAGAGGAAGCAAACACTTCCAACTGCAAGAGCAGGCTGCTAGTAGAAGCAGGATGGGGCTGTGGACCAACCTCAAGACCCGCCCCCTGTCACATGCCTTTCTCTAGCAAGCTCCCTTCCCAAAGTGCCAAAAACCTCACAACATCAACCCAGGGATTCAAACATGAGCTAAGGAGACAACTCCACTTCATTTCCAGGAGATAATCTATCTTTATCAAAGACCAGTTCCTCTCCTGCAGTGCCTAGGACTTAGTCTTTGCTTTCTCCCGCAATAAAGATTACAGGGGAACTTCTAATTTTCTTGAGTGCCCCCTTACAATAGTCTGAAGCAAAAGAATGGACACAAGTGAGTATATCCTCAATCCTACCAGCAGGATTTTCTTGCACCCTCTTTACTGAAGGATAAAAAGGGTAGTCCCACTTTTACTAATAATAACATTTTGTTTGAGTCAGGGTCTTTATGTAGCCTAGGCTACCATCAACTCATGGCAAGCCTCCTGCCTCAGCCAATCTCCCATTAAGAGAATTTCAGCTATGATCATCCATCATCAACCACTTTTTTTTTAATATGGTAAAGCCATTAGATGTAACTACACAAAATACATTTTCTGTGGTCCTCCATATTTCTTTTTAAAAGTATTGTGTGTGTGTTTGTGTGGGTGTGTGGTGTGTGTGGGTGTGTATCAAAGGCCCACTGTGTGTCTCTTGTGAACCCCAAAGATGACTTCCTGGATTGCTCTACTTTTTGCTTTCTTCATTCTATGTCCTAGGCTCTAGCCGCTGGCTGGAAGTGCAGGGTACTGCCCTTTCAGCCTGATGTGTTTTTTTTTTTTTTTTTTAAACATGGGACATGGGATCCAAACTCAGCACCTTCTGCTTGAAAGACAAGAGTCTTAAACCCCCGAGCCATCTCTCCAGCACGTGAATAATTTCAAGAATATATGGGGATTCTGAAGTAAGAACGCAGGAAAACTGACCAAAAGCCTCAGGCACAGGAAGGAAAATAGCATTATAAGATTCCTAGTCTGAGGGGTCTGAGGCAGAAGGCCACGACTTGGAAGTCCCATAGACTCTGAGTTTTATTTCTCCAAACACACACCCTATGTCAAACCGTTAGGACTTTGTGCCTGGACACATGTTCTAATGCGTGTGTAAATCTGGAGAAAACCACTGAAGGGTACAGTGGTCTGTCCTCCCACACAACCACGGAGCATAAAGTCCACAAAGGGACAAGAACTTAATCACCCAAATCGCAGACACTGAGGATAGGGACTCCAGGTTCTCGGGATGCTCCTGGCCAGGCTACCTGCCCCCGCCCGGCCCTACTGCAGACCAAGGCGGGTGTGTGCAGGGTGGGAGGGAACCTGCTTCTGTGTGGAGGAGCAACAGACACATCATGTTTCTGGGCGGTCCTTTCCTGCCTTGGCCCTGGGGGCCGCGTGTGGGAGTAGGATGGTCGAGTGCAGAGCGGAATGCGCCCTATGTTTCGGCAGGCTCCCACTCGCTACAGTTTACAAAATTTATAACCACCACGTCCTTGGCCGGGCCTCCGGGAGCCCCGCTTCAATCTACTTGGCTATTGGATGACACGCGGTTTACTGTTTATATGGCTGTCGACAGCGACGATCCGACTCCCAGGATAGAGCGCGGGCGCCTTGGATGGAGGCAGATGGACCCAAGCATTGGGAGGAGAACGCACACAGAGTCAAGAACATCGCGCAGCCTGTCGCGAGTTTAATCTACGAACAAAAGCATCCAGGTCT